>JAQFVV010013411.1:0-129653 GCA_028023455.1 Epiperipatus broadwayi
TATAAATAAAGGAAAAGTGAGACTTAATTTTATAAAATAAAAGAAAGTTATGATGATTTTATTTAAAAGTGTTTTCTGGTTGAGATTGTAATGTGATGTTCCAATGCTTTATAAAATTTCATGTTAAAGTGATTTATTATGATATTCAATGATAAAAAAATTTTAACTATAAAAAAAAAATGGAGATGATAATTATAGATTAAAGAAGGTGAAGGTAGATGGTTAATTTAAAATTTTTATCCGAAGGAGGAGGATATGTGCCCTTTTGTATGGGTCTCCATACAATTGTTATATCAATTTATTAAAAATTTTAAATTTAAGATATATTATAGCTATATGATGTTGATTTTATTTATAATAATCTTTCAAGAGTTTAATTAAAGTAAACTATGAATATTTGATATGTGAAGTTGTGCTAATATTTGAGAGAGACGTTTCAGTAAAAAAAAAAAAATGATAATATTATATGGTTGGGAAAACTGGCCATGATCAATACTGCATTAATAAGTTTTGTAAATAAATGTTTAAAGCTAAAAGTTTTTAAAAAAAAGACAAGTTAAAATTAAATGCATATATATTTATTATTGATAAAGATTAATATTTAGTAAGTGAATATAAATATTATGTTATTAATAGTATATAAGAGAAGATTAATATTTGATTTTATAATATCGAATTATTATTTTAAAGTTGTTATAATATATTATTTGTTTTAAAAATATTTATTTTCTAAAATTGAATTGTTAGTTTATTTTTAGATAATTACAAGCGTTTATATCTGTGTTGTAAATCAGGTGACAGATAGACATATGTACACATATGCTTATAAGTTTTTTTTAGTAAAGTTACAAAACTGTTTTAAAATTCTATTATAAAATTTATAAATATTATATTGGCTATCACGAGATAAAAATAAAAATAATTAGCGTGAAATATTAAATCTGATTTTTAAAATACTGTTTAAAAAATATAATGAATAAAAAATAGACTTAGTTTGTTTAGAAAAATAGTCTTATAAAAGTTAAAAGTGAAATAAAGTAAAACATATCTTTTTAAAAAATGTTTAATGGATTTAAATAAATGATAAAAATTAATTTAAGAATTAAGTAATGTAATAAATAATAAATATTAAATAAGTCATTATTTATTTTTAATTTCGTATTGTTGGTAAGATATGTAAATAGGCTAGCAAGGTGATTGTTTAATTTACCAATCAAGTGGGTAATTTCTTCCGGTATAAAAACCGAGGTTCAATTGTTCAGGGGGTGATTGTAATTTTTTTTAAGTGAAGTGTGCTATTAAATATAGCTAAGTAAAAAAATTATAGACGCTCTCGTAATAGTTTTCTTAATTTATAAGAGTGTAGTTCTAAATAATTTTATAAAAGTTTACCGTTTAATATGCAGTGCTAATTTATTTATAGTTCCCTATTGATCGTCTCTATCAAAGCTCAATTTTACTATCAAATAATCATGAAAATATCGTATATCGATAAAATGTGTTGGAAACTTTATATTAAAAATATAGTGAACGCTCGATTAACTAGGAGAATTACTAGTTGGATAAAAATAATATATTGGACATTATATGAATTTAAAAGTTGATTATAATTAATTTTTTATAAACAAATATTTTAAAGAAAAATAAAATACTTCTTTATGAAGAAAGTATTTTAAAATTATATATTTTAATATATCTTTTGGTAAAGATATGGAAGATAATAATAATTGCAGAAATACTTGCCTTATTAAGTCTTTGTTGTTTAAAAGACTAAATTTCGATAATTTTAAAAGGCAGATAAATCGGAAAATTAATTGATAAGTAAATACCTATAAAAAAAACAAAACAAAACGTTATAATATTTAAATTCTATATGCTGGTTATATAGAAAATTTTAAAAAATGTTTTGCTGAATATTTAAAGAAATGCGCACAGAAGTATATGAGGATATCCAAGTCAATTTTTATAAAAAACTTAAATTAAACATTAACTATTGATTAATCCTAGGAAGATAATAACTTTTAAATAAATCCGGATCCTATAAACTGTTTTAATTATTATTTTGTTTCTTTATGGTGGAACTTATTTTATCTTATTTTTTTTAAAAAAAAAAAAACGTTTTCATTTATTTCATAAAAACTATTTAAACACGTGATGTACCGGAAAAGGATGTGATGTTGGTAAAATGTTGTGCCTAGGAAAAAAAAACAATTGTGGATGGAAAGAAGACACTGTTGGATTTTATGTAACATATTTTGTTTCCTTAACTAACATAGATATTTAATTATTTATTGATCTATTAAAGATAAGGGAGGTACATTTTTAAAAGTAATTACACATTAATATAACACTTAATTTCATAAAGTTTATTTTTTTTATATAATTTTACAACACGTAATATTTTAAGAATAATTGTTGAGTATAAATGTGATATTATTTTTGTAAAACTATAATCCTGGAGGACATCGTTTGGCTGATTATAAGTTGGAGTATCAATTGTGGTAATAATTATATAATATTAATAATTTAATGTATTTTGCTTTGTTTTCTTTAGATAAACCAAATATTATTTGATTGTTAAGTGAATGTATAAATATTTAAAGAACATACACGCATAATATTATCAATAATAGTTTTATTTTAATATGCATACTTTATTTTATAATATAAATTTATTACAATGTAATAAGAGTTATCCAGAAATAATTATATGATTCTTTCGTGAATAAACTTTAATGTTTCTGTTACAATATTAGGAATTTGATTTATTATATTAGTATGAGTCATTTATATTTATTTCCAAGTTAGTAAGAATTAAAAAAATATATCTATATTTTATTTTTATTTTTTTATTAGACAAGTTAAATTAATTTTATATAGAAATTTATATTTGTTTGAAGGGTTTATCATATATAGATGATGAGATATAAGAGAGTTTGGATAGCCATTTTTTTTAAAAAATTGGTAAGCTGATACTGAAGTTAAATAAGATTAGAATGATATTTGAAGATAGGATTTTATTAAGAGGGAATAGGAATAACAAGTAGAGAAGAATAATAGTTTAAATGGAAAAGAATCATAGAATTTTATTTTAATATAATAACTTTATAAAATTGGTAATTTATAAATAAAAATTTTGTCTTCACAAAATTGTTAAAATAATTTTAAAATATTATTTTAAGAAAAGAACATATATGTATTGCATATTTTGGTAAGACATATATTATGAAATCACATCAGAATGAAGTAAATAATTATGTAATCAATAAAAGTCACATAATATTATAAGGTTATATCAATTTATACATTGGTTGATCTTTAGTTAATGCTAATAATACATGTAATACATAATAGTTATATTATAATAGAAATAGCTAGAATACTTAAATGGAGTAGCATTTTAATTATTAAAGTTTGTTTATTTTACATGTGCTACATAAGTGATATTTTACATAAAAGCCTTCTATTGTACTAAGTGATTATAAATGATATCTAGTAAAATATAAGTTCATAGACTCAATTAAATGTTACTGATAAAACATTTAAGAAATGTATTGATTATTTATTTTGGATTATAGAAATAACAACAATGTAAGAATCTTGTATTATTATTTTTTTTTTCTTGATTTCCACTTGTAATGTAAATAATGTATATAAGTTGTTTATGAAAGTTGATGTAAATAAATTTGTTTAAGTTGTTTTTTTAAAAGTGTGTCGAATTCATTATTTTGCACCACAGCATTTGACAACAGATAATTTGAATAAAACATAATATTTGCACAATATGAATTAAATTATTATTATTTTAAAAAAAAGAAATACAGTATTTTCTTAATATAATTTATAAAATTCATTAACATTGACATATTATGTTATAATGGTTATGAAATAATTATAATACACAATATAAGAGTATAATATTATTTATTGCCACATATTATTAAATTATAAGATTTTATTATATTCTCAATTAAGATACTATAGGAAGCTGAAAGACATGTAGATGATTTACTTGTTTTCTTAATGATTAGTAGTATAATAAAATAGATAAGGTTAACTTATACATTGGAAATTGTTATTATTAGTTATTTATTATTATTATTATAAGTTAGGTGTAGTTAGGTTTGATATTAAATCCCTTATCATGCCTATCTGCAAGAAATATTATTATTTTAAGATAATTAAAAGAACCTGAGATTATTTAGTTATATTTCTTTGATAAAAGATTGAGATTTATTTATTGCTATTATTGAAGTTAGTTAATTTTATAAAAGACATAGGAGTGCTATAGATGTATTAGTGAGATAATAAAGAGGTAATAGTATTCTTATGCCATTGAGATTATGTCTTTGAAGACATGGGCTCAATGTAAATTCATATTACTACTTGTAACTTCACTTCATAGTCTCATGATTTAATAAATACTTATTTAATTAGTGCATGATATTGAACCATATTAATTTTCTGTTAGTTGTACTAAATCTGATTAATATAGTATTATAAAAATATATTAATAATAGTTATACATATTTTAGCCGAGCATAACGATTTAATTGAGCTAGTCATATTTTAAGTTATATTATATATTTCTGGAAGTGAGGGTACAATATATGTATATAATTTATATATATGGATATATCTATTATATAAATACGACTTTCTCTTTGGAATATTTTCTATAGAAATATAATAAAAGCTTAAAAAGAGAAAATTATAAAATAAATAATTATTTTGTTTTGATTCTATGTATATTTTTAATTTTTATATAGTAGATTTTTATTCAAAATTATAAGCAATAAAATGTGGAGAATATTTACAAAAAGAAATTTGTTATATCAATAAAAAAACAGACAACATAATATAACTACTTACCACATAAATTCCTCCATGTTGACCATGGTGTATTTTATTATGGCGAACAATTGGATTACTGTTTGTTCTAATTTGGATACCAGCTAATGCATTACCTTAAAAATATATGTATACAAATTCACAAAAAAAATTACAGTAAAAAATGGAAAATAGTATTATGATCAAATAAAAAAGAAAATAATTGATTGATACAATGGTATCTTTCTATCATTGCATTCATTTTATAAATTGCTTAGAATTTCATTAACTTATTTTGGTATAGTTTGATATATATATAAGATGCTGCCATCAATAAAAAGAGCATCAAATAAAGTCTTGCATTTAGAATAGGCATGGATAAACTTTGGTGGCTTGCATGCAGCCTTTTATGATTTTCTGTATGGCATGCTTGATGTTAAAAATAATTTAAAGTGCTCTCTATATGCTATAAATGAGAACAATTTATCCAATTTAAATTACTTATACATAATAAATAGGGGGAGGGGGGTTCATTTATGTGCTGAAAGTTTAAATTATGTAAGTTTATGCAAACAGATATAAAAAACACAATTTATGAAAATAAAATCTAAAATAAAATTATATACATTTATTGATTAAAAAAAAAAAAATTTTAATATATATTTTATGGACATTAATTTAAAATTTTGGCCCAATATATAATGAGCAACATCTCATAAAACCTGCTGCTAGAAAAAAGTTACCCCACCTGATTTAGAATGCTATGAATTCTTTATAGAATCTAACATATTTTACAAAGTAGTTTTTAAAATATGAATTTTTTCTACAATACAGGCTTTTTTTATACCTGCACTTATATATGTGTAATATATAGAGGGTTTAAACTCAGACTTTCACATGACCCTCAACCATCCTTGCTATCTCATACTGCTGATACACTTGATCACACACATGTTGAAAGATAAATAATCACCAACAGATGTACTTCGTGCTAAACCAGCACTAGTCAGTTGGTCCAGATTATCATCTCCACGCATATATACAATCAAAGCTCAGCTTATATTAAGATAGCCAATCTTTATACTTTAATGGACAGGCTTCAAACCACTCCACCCCACAACTCTTCAGCTATCCACTTCATTGAACATCTGATGATGGAATGCTCAAAACCCACAAGTAGTTTTTAAAAGCAAATTTAAGAGCGTTTTTTTTTTTTTAAAAAAAAAAAAATTATAAATGCTATTATTTTTTTTAAATTTATAAATTGAAAAATTTTATAATGAATTTCGCTACCATTTCGAAAAAATTTTTTACCCATTTTAAATTTAAAAAAAAAAAAAGTTTTCAAGAGGTTTTAAAAAGTAGCTGACAAAGATGAATAGATTTTGGAATGAGCTTATCAATATTTTCTATTTATCATGCATCAGTTTTAATCAATTACCAAATATTAATAACAGAACATATAACACTTTTCCCATCAATTTTTATTAAAATGGGATTATAGCATTAACACATTTATCAAAATCTGCTATCTGCAACCAGCAAATCTGGAACATAATCTCACATCATTATTTCCAAGTGTCATGATCTTATTCTATTCTTTAAATACTAATAAATAGCTCTTTTCTTAAAATCATTTAACAACTTCTTTATTCTTTTCACTTTTTTTTTTTTTGCTAGAAATATGCCCAATTAATTCCTCTTCCTAATTTGTTTAATTATTTTGGTGCTTTTAATTATTTTTCATTATATTGGGGGAAAAAATACCAGAAGAATGAAGGAAAAAGATGTACATTTATGCCAAAGTGTTGTCAAGTAATACATAAACTTAAGGAAAATACAGTATTACATAATTTAATTAATAAGCAAGATAGTTGTGTAAGAATAAAGTGGAATTGATGGATGAATAACAAAAAAATTATTCATGACAGAGTTAAGTGTATATTTTTGAAGATAATTAAAACTAAAGTAGAAATGAATAATAATGGGATTACGTCTGGGAAAATGTGCTTAGTATTAAAATAGAACATATAAAAGTGCATCTGGATGAAAATTTCCCTAGTAGAAAAGATATCAACAGATTGTTATTAGTTTAGTATAACTTTCATGTATAATAAAATTTTATGATGAGTTGTATAAATATGGTAAATGAAGGATTAAAAGTTAGAAGGATGTATCGATGTAGTACAAGGCAAATGTAAAAAAAAAATGTTAAAAGAAGATTATATTTATACTTGTAATAAATCATAGCAGTCTGCTTGGAAAATGAAAGAATTCTTTATTAAAATTGTCAATGAAAAAAAAAAACAAACAAACAAGATAAGTGTAAGAAATTAAATAATCACTGAAGACAACTAATAAAGAATAAATATGTATGGAAGGAGAAAGAGTGGAATAAACCACTGAAATAAACATTAGCTTATTTGAGTTTATAAAATGTATAATGAAGATCATGTCTATCTATAGTTAAAGAGAAAGTGTAAAATGCTCTATCTTAAAGGATAATCTTGACAAAAAGTAGTAAAAAATAATGAGAAGGCTGAAACATAGCAGTGAAACGGTGAAAATAGATATCATATTAATATTAAATGCAAGAAGTCTTTGAATAAAATACAATATGCAAGGTCAAGATAATCTTTGATTGTCATGGAATTGTTGATAATCTATTTACATTGGAATTGGATAAGTTTGTAATTTTCTTGAGAACAAAAGGAGCAAAAGTGAGAGGAAGGTTGATGGGTAACAAGTTTGAAGCTTTTGAACGACTTGCATTTTTTAAAAAAAAAACAAACAACTGGTAACATGATATTTGTATATAGCTTAATTTTATACTTTAAAATAATCATTATCACTATGGGGGGGGGGGGGAGTAAATAAATAGATAAAGAAATTAATAATTAATTTTATTTGTTTATTTATGCAATTAATTGTTCAAAGTTTTTATTTTATTAAATACTATTATATAATTAAAATAAATGGATATGAACAATGAGCTAGTGCAATATACCCATAAAAATAGTTACATCTATGTATAAAAGAGGGTATATGTCTGTGTCCGAATATAATATTGAAATGATAAATGATATTTAAAGTTTGATCTTATGTTTAACTATTAATGCTTTAATATAATTGTAATAGATTCATAGCTAATTTTAGTTTATAATTCTTTATAGGCTATTATTTATAAGACATGTATGAAACACGTATAGCTTGCAAATAGGAGGTTAATATCTGAGTTATTAGATAAAATGAAGATAAATATTTTTTTTTATTTTGGGAAGATATATTTTTTCTTTTTCATACTGCATTACTGTTCAACTTTTGTAGCTAATAAATGATAATTTTTGTTCTCTTTTTTATCCATTAAATTGAATTATTATTCAACTATGAATGCCTAACTTTTGCATAGTTTTTGAAAAGTTTATATATGACAGATGTTTCTTTCATACACATGTGTAAATACGAATTAAAGCATATCAAATAGTATATTATAAACAATAATCAAAAAAGCTTGTTAAAAATATGATTTGAAAAACCTGTTACAGTGACGAATAAATCTGAAAAATTTAAAAACAATTTCTGAAAAATTAAATAAGGCAATTATAAAATCTTAAGAAATATCATTTTTTAAGATTGTAAGTAAATTCAATTATTTTTATTTGAAATCCTTACATAAAAAAACATTATTAATCTTGACATTTACTATGAAATATATATATATATAAACTTACCATAAATATTATTATGTTCTATGAGGCCCCGACCTTCTCCAAATATATACACACCTCCTTGATGACCGTTGAAAATGTCATTCCTCCTAAACAATTATTGAAAATAATTTTAATACTATTTTTTTTTCTTACTTACATATATATTTTTCTTTCTCAAGTAATTCTATATAGTAATAGAAGATTTTTTTAAAGAAAATAGTCTGATTAAATTACATTACTGACATTAAAAGTCAAAAGTTCATTTCAACATAAAAAAACTTAAATCCATACAATATATACACGTCCAACATGTCAATAAAAAAAAAGGAAGAATAATTTATCCATTTTTTTTAAAGATTAATGGCATCTATCTATTTTATTTCCTGAAAGGTTTTTAAAAAAAATACAATTTTTTTCTTCTACCTAAATAAGTGAATGTAATCCCTATTGGCAAAAATAGACATAATATATATATATAAACACACACTGATTCAGCAAATGCAAATCAAAATTACTTAAGTTTAAAAAAATAATAATTACCAATAAAATATCACCTGATTACCTCACACATATCCAACTTACACACTGTTGTTTCAGCAGAATATATCACATGACCTGGCTTTCGAGCCGAAGTCATGTGATAGTCATAAGATATTTTAATAGTTCTATACCAATCCTGGCTGTAGGATAAATAATTATAATTATTAAAAAAAACTAAGGATATTATAATATATAGATACTGGAGTGGTTTCAGATGTATATGATTTACAGGCAAGTTAGCTTAGATTGAAAACTTTTATGTTTTTTAATTTGGGCTTATAATTTGATAGTAAAAAGGAAATGATGACTGCTAGAAGGGAGATGCATTAGATCCTAAAAGTCCAGATGCATTATTCCAAGATCCAAAGCTTCTCATTGATGAAAGACATAAATTAAAAACTACTTGGGAGATATTGGATAGGGATAGGAGAGTAATAGATAAGAATTTATTAGCATTATCTCTGGCATCTATTAGTTAGTATATCTTACATTGTTATGAAAAAGGGTAACCTGATGAAAATGATAATTACAAACTGTTTAATTTTCATGTTCATTTTCACAATTATAACTTATTATTTTTGGATGCTAATAGTTGAATTTCTTAATGAAGTAAAAGGCTTTTTATTTTATGATAAAGCTATGTGTGTTTTAAATCTCAATGTTCTACTCTAACTGCAGAAATCTTACTTTCCACTGTAAATATTCATTTGCTGAATGTTCTTAAATAATTCTCTTAAGAACATTAGGAAAAATAAAACTTATTAAAAAACAAGCGTGGCCGGGTTGTTATCACAGCTGCCTTACAAGCAATTGTACCGGGTTTGCTTCCCAGCCGATGCTTTGGCATATGAAAAAAAAAGCACTAGATTAAGTATTCCTTTAGAATAATGATCAACAATGCTTTCTCATTAAACACAACTTTAAATTAAAATCAAAACTCAAAAGTGTACATATACTATTTTAGCTAGCACGATTCAAATAAAATGTTAAAATCACTACTAATTACTTTCTTCTTATTAGAACAATCTCTACTTTTAAATCTTACATGAAGTAAGAAATTTATGTGCCATAAAGAGAAACTCTGCTATCCAAGTTAAATAATTCCTCTTTCTGATATCTTTTCATACCTATTATAAGCCCATTTGTTTCTTATTTATTACCTCTTCCAATTTATTATTACTAAATCATTTTATCAACAATGACACGTTCCCTTTTTCTTTCTATCCCATTTTAGTAACAGCTTTTCTGTCACTGTTAATATCTTTTTATCATATTCATCAATCTCAATTAAAAAATTTACCATTTATATTCATTGCATTCTCTTTCAAGGTCCTGTATTTCAATAAGTGTTTACATTCTCTCTGCTATTTCCAATTCATGTTCTTACCCTATTTGTCCCTTCTTTTCTTTTTATCTACTTTCTATCTTTGCCTTCACTAACAGTAAGTTCTCTTTAGTGTGATCAATATTCTTTCAAACTTTATATATATATATATTTATTCTTACATAACTCTATTTTTATTATTCCTAGTCATTTTCCATTATTAACCTTTATCTCTAATCATCTTTACCTACTTTTTTTTCCTATTCCAACAAATAAATTATGACCATGTAATCTATTTTCTATACAATCATCCCATTGCAAAGATTCATTATCTACTGCTTTTATATGTTGTAAAACCTTTTTATTCAACTACAGTCATTGTCCTTTCCACATAATCCAGTTTTACTAATGTATTTTTATTTGTATCTTACCAAATACGTGATAAATAGCCAAGTTTTGAATTGTAAACTATAACAATACAAATTTTATAGTATCAGTTTCAGAAAAACTTCTTTTATCACAATGACAGACCACAAATTAAAATTAGTTAAAAATGTATTTTATGTAAAGCACACATACAATTATATTCTAATCAGATGAGAATTACAATCTTTTTTTTTAATATATATTCCTTACTACAACAATATATATAAAAATTATAATTTAAAAAAATTATAAAAATTATAATTTACTACAACAATATATATAGATAGATAGGTATATGAAGGGCCTCATGGTGCTCCAATAGTGCTCTTGCTTGTCATGCCTATAATCTGGATTCAAATTTGAGCTGAGGAAATTTGAACTTTTTTTCAAGGGGTTTGAGATTTTTCTTTTTGATAGCCATCTTATAGCTAACCCAGTTAATCAATCAATATTGATCAGTAAATAGATAAAAGCTTTTCTTAGTTAGAAGATAAAATAAGAATGGGAAAACATTCAAACTCTTGTTACTCAGTATTTGGAAAGCTGTCTTGCTTTGTTTACTGTTCCTTTAAGAGAAGCTGTTGAAGAAGTTTTTGCCTACAATAAACTATTTAAAGTGTATATCATTATATTTTCCTATATATATATTTAACTTTGATAATTTCATTTTTTGAAGACTATTTATCAAAATACAATGGCAGAAATTTAATTACATAATGATAATTTAAAGTTCTAATTATAAATTTATTTAAACGCACATTGTAAGTAATATTCATGAAGGCTGTAGCCTCAAGCACATGCATATAAAATGCAATAGTAGGAACCTCTACATGTCTTAAACCACAAGCTTACTCTTTTCTTCCAAAGAGTAAGCTTGTGGTTTAAGACCTATAGAGGTCCCTACTATCGCATTTTATATGCATGTGCTTGAGGCTACAGCCTTAATGAATATTACTTACATAATGATACTAAAAATATTAAGATTGATAAAATTATATAACAGGTTGATTCTGTATCTCCAAAATTTTTTATAGTAGTTTTACAAAAAGTATTTTGTGAATTAAAATGGGAAGCTAAGAGAATAAAAGTAAGGAAAAATTATTTAAGACATCTTCATTTTATAGATGAGGATGTTGTTTTTACAAATAATACTTCAAAGCTTCAGAAAATATTGCAAGAAATATCAGACGAAAAGTAAGAAAGTAGGCTAAGGATAAATGTTTAGAAGACTAAAATAATGTTCAAAGGATTTTCTCAGAAAAAGAAAATAAACTTTGATAATCAAAACTCAGAAGAAGCTAACAGCTACAAATATCTTGATTACTAAAATAGATGGAAACATAATACATAAAATTAGTAACAGAATTAAATGTGGATAAGTACTTCTTGAAAAAAGAAAATTATATCTGTGTGTTTAGAGAGGAACATTTTTAATAGATATGCTTTAATAGTATTTACATGTGAAATCTGAGAATCAGATACTCAAAAAAGAATAATAAAGAGATTTCTGACAACACACACAAAAAAAGAAGTATGTAGGCATATATGTTGAGAATAATAAAGTGAAATCAAAAGCTTGTATTTGGATAAAAGACCAATCAATTATCACTAAGGACTATTGAAAGACTTATGAGATTAAAATGGAGCTAGACTATAAAAAATCTAGAAAGAGATCACATGGGAGAAGGGCAGATAAGGAAACTTACTGGGGTAATGTGGAAATAAGCAGCAATAGATAGGAGAAACAGGATTACATTCGGAGATCTTCATACTGAAGCAGATCATATAAGGATCATATGTAAAGGCTTTATTTGTTTAAACAATAGATGTAATACAAAATTATTAATGTGTTGGTTTTATTAATAATCACATATGTAAATATATGGTCAATTCTAGAAAATGCTTTGGTTTTTTATTTCTTATAAATTTCATTTTCTTAATATAATAATTTAAAACTGATTATGTTATATAGATATATTTAAATTAATTGGTGAGGTTTAAAGCAAAATGGTATTGATTAAATTCTCATTTGAGTAAGAATGTATTTGTATACATGCTTATTATTTGTTTAAAAGTAATATATTAAGAATTATAGATATATTATAACTTTATCTTTCTTATTGCAATGCCAAATCTATATAATATTAATATCATTTATATTCTTTGCTACCTTTTACAATGCTTTTTTACATCTCACTATTGACAGTTTCGATTTCCCCAGAAATCTTCTTCAGAACTTCTTTTCACTTTGACAGTTTTGATTGCCCCAAGTTCTAAAGAAGATTACTGGGGCAATCAAAACTGTCAATAATGAGTTGTAAAAAGAAGTTCTAAAGAAGATTTCTGGGGCAATCTACACTATCAATAGTGAGTTGTAAAAAAAGTATTGTAAAAAGTAATAAAGAATATAGATGATATTAAAATTATAGATGCAAAGGTAACATTTTATATTTATCATTTAAAGATATATATATATAAAGTGATTATAATTTCTATCTTGCCAAACAATTGAGTTTTCACATTGATTATAAAAAAACAATAAAATTAATATTAGTGTGTATTAATTTTTCCACATTTTAAAATAAAAGCAAGCAAGATGTGCTTTATATTAAATAATTTTCAGTTAATTCTTATTTGATTAGTGATGTTTGTAATCTTTGCATAGCTGATTAAGGAAATGTTTCTAAAAGAGATAATATATTGTCATACTTTGCACCAACATATAATATCATATTTTTGCAATTGAACGTTTTAGATATCATCTTAACGCTCTACTTTTTACATAATAAGTTTCAATTTCTTCATATAATAACTAATAATTGATTACATTATTTGCACTTATTAGAAAATTGTAAATATACTAGATATTTTTAAAATAAAAACTAAAAGCACAAATTAATATTATTAAAAATTAGAACTTTATACAATAAATATAAAAATTATATTTTCTCTACCACCAAATCGTTACTAGGAATTAAAGTTGCCAGCAGAAGAAATGAAGGTAGCCATATTCAATTCCAGAAAAGAGAAAAGATGTTACTAAAACTTGGTATTATTGTAAATAATTTAATTACATATAAAAATTTATAATAATCAATAAAGCTTGTTTGAGCTATTGGTACGCTCCCTATATTAAAAATTTATAAAAACAAAAAATTAAAAATTTAATTTGATTAAAATTATATATATTTATAATATGATCAATATTATTACTATTGTAGTTGACTCAATAGTAGCTTACTGGTGAACAAAAAAAAAAGTAGAAATCGTAATTGTTAGAAAATCATTTAACACCATTCTACAATGAGGCAAAAAGCAGAAAAGAATTCATATTATATTCACAAATATTTGAATTATTTAGAAAAAATATATAATAGTTCTTAGTAAAAAAAAAACAATTAATCAGAGTATTAAAATGTTATTAAAACAGGCAAAACTCTCCATATGTATGCCACTTATGCAAGTCAGAGTAATCAATGGATGCCAGAAGTATTAAAGTGGATGTGATAAATGTTGAATGTATAGAAAAATGTAAACTTTATTTAAACTTTTCAAATACTAACAACTTGTTAGTAATAATACACAGCCAACACAAGTTAATAATTTGACAAAGTTTCAAATATATTATTCTCCATTCTTCTTCGGGTGTTGCTGGCCTGCTTGGTGACAACATTAGCTTAGGAGTCAAACTTACACCTTTAGATTCTTGAATCTATTGAATTTTAAGACATTTTAATCAACTGAACTATTCTGTCAAAGGCAACAGTTAGTAGAAATTTCATATACTTATCCATGAGGGTTGGCTGATTCATTCAATTTTTTTTTTTACTACTATTTTTTAAGAGCGAGATTTATTAGAGGCTTCCATACATTATGTATTATCACAATGGGTTGATTTATAGGATTATTAGCCATTGTCGTATGAGCAGATTCCCTTGAATTTTCTTCTTTGCATCATTTCCTCTCTATCTAATATTTTTGTATTTCCCCAATTGAACATATGTTCACTAGTATATAAGGTTGATATAACACACTTCAAATTCATTAATCTTGTCTGGAAGTGAGGTGGCTTGTCCCAATTAAGGCAATTTAGTCTTAATAACATTTATTCTGTAATTTTAAGACTATTTTTATCTGGTAATATTAGAAAAAAAATTATTTTTAATGTTTCCCCATATTTAAGTAATATTTTTCTTTTTAAGTAGTGAATTATTTCTATTCTGTTAAAGATTTTTTTGATCGATTGAATAAGATCCCAAAATGAAGACTTGCTTTATGCTTGAAATTTAAGTCAAAAAGTTAGGAAAATAGACGTCAAAAACTTGAGAATATTTTATTCATAAAAGACAAAATAAAGATATGATTATGTATATTTTTAGAATGTCATATCATTCTAATGTAAATTTTAAATAAATTCAACCAATTCTTATGTAAATTTATATATGATATAAAAAAAATTTCTATGCCCCTTTGTTGTATACTATATGGAAAATTCTCTTATGATTATAATAATTTTGTTAAATTTTAGTAGCTATTTTAAATATTCAACCTATTATATCTACATTTCTCACTTGGTTTTTTTAGGAGACCTTTTTTTAAATATAAGATTTAAGCAATGTTTATTTAAATTTTAATATTAAATGAAGTTAATCAAATATGTATGTGCATAGACATAAACAAACATTTCTATATACATTAATTTTATTAGTATTAAAAATAAAAATATTACAATTTTAAAATGAAATCTTATTAGAATTACTTCTTCCAATATTCCATAATGCTTATAATTACTTCTACTATGGTCATTATCCTTATTATTTCATATTGCCTTAATCAACACCTTGGAATATACAGCTTCAATATATAATCATCAATAAAGCAAGTCATATATAGCGTGACATTGCTTTTATGAGTTTGTATTTACAAATATGTAATATAGGGAGCATACCAATAGCTCAAACAAGCTCTTAATTGATAAGTGTGGTAAAAGAAAATATTTAAATCTATATCTAGAACATACCTATCCCCAGACCAATTGGTTTCAAGCTTTTGCTCATTTCAGTAAGGAACTAGAATTTTCAGACCCTAGTTCTAAAATACCAATTCAAAACCCAGCACTTATTTAATACTTAATGTTGAAGTAGAAACTCTGAAATTTTTCAGACATGAAAATGTCTTTAACTCCAGCTACCTAACTTAAATAGCTATATGGGACTGAACCAAATTTCAGATCTATTATATATTAATAGTCTTAGCATTGCCAAAGCCTTAAGGGTAAAATCATAATAATCAATAAAGCAAGTCAATATAGATATATATATTATTTTTAAAAAAAAAACAATAAAAAAATCTCTTATCAATATTTTTGTTTAAAATATGTCAATTATACATGGGTACAAACCAAGAAGAGTTTAACTATCTAAGCTTAAGATTTATTTTTTTATATCTAAATGTGCATATGAACACACAGACATCTCTCTTTTTAGATCCCAGTAAATCGTTTGCATAACTAATTCACAACATTCTCTTTGTATAAATCTAATATATTTATATATAGGTATGTATTACATTTAGCTGCAAATTAAATTTATCTTTACAGCCAGTGTAAGTGGGTGTTTAGGTTCTGTAAAAGGGACACCAAATTGAGTTTTACAGAGTATTAATAAATAAAAAATAAGAATATAAAATAATGAAATATCTGAATAAGTTATTTATATAATAAGTTGTGTTAAAACAGGTTTATTATTTAAAAGTAGGAAAGTTAAAAATATGTCATGTTATAATTCTTTCTCTTTTAATAATAATGAGAGCATGATGGAGTGAGATGATTGATAATTCTCTATTATTGTGAGCACCCAAATCGCGCACACATTTATTCTTTCCCCAATATTGCTATTTCTTCAAAGTCTCAAGGGAGATTATCCAATTTATTAATAATTTATTAAAGTACAGTATTAGATATTTAAAGAACAGAAAAGTTACACTATTGTAATAAAAATATATTAGAAAAATCTTTATAATAGAAAAAAAATACTGTTTTTCATCAACATCTTTCCTTTTTATTCTTTCATAAACAGTGACTATTGTAGTTATTCAGGATCTAAGAGTATACAGTATATTTATAATAAGTCCATTGAAAGATACTGAAAAGCTGTTTGCACAAAAACCTTTTTGTATAAATATATCAAGAACTAACTATAGTAAAAAAAAGAGTAAACAATCACGTGTGTGTGATGTTCAGTAATCATCATAATTTGTTTCCTATCATCAGTGATAATTTGTAAAAAAAAAAAAAATGCTTATGGTTTTTATGAAATAAATTGATTATATTTGAATCAAAGATTATATGACTAAAAGAAACTCTCTCATTTATCACCATTTAACAGTTTGACCTATATGAGCTAATATATATTATTACATATAGATATTTTTTGACAACTCGCTGTTTATGTATTAAAAATTTATCTGTAATGTAACCATTAGCATGCCATGCTTATGATCAGAGATTCAAAACCAGATTAAACTCAGAAGATGAACACTATAGATTATTTTAAAGTAGCTAGACTACAATCTACCTAACTAAGTTATCCAATATTAGTTGACAATTTTAACTGAAGATTATGAAACTCTATTGGATTCTAAATATATGAACATTAATTTTTTCTTCGAGAAAATGCATCATAGATGAATACTATCTTCACAATAACAGAATTCGCTCACTATGAAACTTTAAAAACATCTACAGCTTTGATGTATGTTCACATGTAAAATGACAAAAAAAAAAAAAAAAAAGAGCTTATCACATTAGTCATATATACAGTATGTATATAATATGCATAATATCACATGTAAATGGAATTTGTATGTTATAAGTAATGGTAGACATGCTATAAATTGGTTATAGTTTAATACTTATTAAAATAATACATATAGATATAGTAAATTTTATAAGGTTAACTCTGGTGTTATTTTATTATTATATATATAAATAACATTATAATAGTTTTAAATTATTATCGCAAATATTTAATATATTATGCTGACAATACAAAATGAAAAAAAAAAGGTACAAATTTGAATTAACAAAAACTTTACCTAATCGTTGGATCACTATTGGATGTAATCCATACTCCTGCAAAATTGTTGGAATGAATTTTGTTTTCAATAAACTGGCCACGCCCATTTTCATGAACATAAATGCCCCCTGTCTGACCATGATGAATTTCACACTTTACTACAGTCGGATTAGCTCCTGCCTTAACTTCAAACCCTGCTATCCTGTTATTATGGATATCATTAGATTCAAAATAACCCTGTAAAAAATAAAAGTTAAAGTAAAAAATATTATTGAAATTTTATTTTAAAAATACACATTTTTGATTAAATTAATACCATGCCACTGTCAAAGGTAAAAATCCCTACATCCCGGCCATGGTGTATATGATTCCGCCTCATGACTGGATTGGCATGATTTTTTACCCATATGCCAGCCAGAGCATTCCGACTAATTTCGTTGCTTTCATAAGTGCCTTGAGCAAAGTCAGTAACATATAATCCAACATTTTCACAGTCACTAATATCACAATGCTGAATTACTGGTTCTGCGCCAGCACCACAAACACATACTGCTGCACCAACTGAAATTAAAAAGTATAAATGAAAGTTTGAAAATCCGTAAGGAAGACCATATATATATATATATTAACATATGCACAGAGGAAAAAAAATCATTTCTATAAATATTATAACCTGCATATTACCATATAAAACACACACAAATGTAATGCCTTTCAAAACTCAAGATGAATGTAAATCATCTAAATAATTAAATACAGTCTATATAAAAATGAATTAATATATATTTATTTAATAGAAAGTTTCTTTAGCAAATAAATTTAAAAAATGAAAATTACCGATGTACAGTACTACTTTACATATAGAAGGCAATATACATATATATTAAATCGAAGATTTTGATGGATTACAGATGTAAATGAAATATATAAATAATTTATATATATATTTCAATAAATTATACATGGATGTATCTGAATATTTCATTTATATATATATCAATATAAATATAATGAGCATGCTAATAGCTCTAAACAAGCTTTTTTTTTTTGATAAATGCCACAAAAGCATTTAAAATCTCTATCTAGAATTATATATAATGAGCATGCTAATAGCTCTAAACAAGCTTTTTTTTTTGATAAATGCCACAAAAGCATTTAAAATCTCTATCTAGAATTATCCCTATCCCCAAACCAGTTTCAAGCTGATGACTCTCATCAGTGAGGCACTAGGATATTCAGACACTAGATCCAAAATACAAACTCAAGCCTAGGTTTATCGAATGCTTAACTATTAAGTAGAAAATCTGAAATGTTCAGACATCTGTATGTCTTCAAATCCAGTTATCTAACTTACATAGCTATATGGGACTGAACAAAATTCAGATACATCATATATTAATAGCCTTAGTAATATAATATCGACAAAGCCTCAAAAGGCAAAGTATAACAGTAAGGAAATCAAGTCATACAACACGTGACTTAATTTAATAAGTTTGTATTTACAAATGTAACAACATAGTAATAGCTCTAAACAAGCTTTTTTTCTCTCTCCAATAAGTGCCACAATATAAAGCATTTAATATATCTATCTAGAATTACCCCCCCCCTCGAAAAAAAAACCTTGTTTAGAGCTATTAGCATGCTCATTATATTTAAATTTGTAAATACAAGCTTATTAAATTAAGTCAAGTCATGTACGACTTTATTTCCTTACTATTATATGTCTACATGTATATCAATGACATTTGATATTCTTTATGAGATTAAGCAAGTTCAATAAAATATTTTTGAGTTCTTTTATAGTTTAGAAAAAAATTTTTGAATGAAGCAACATCACTTTTTAAAGTGTTTTTTAAAAAAATAAAATCCATAATAAAATGGTTTAAATATCCTATCAAACAATCACTTAGAGATATTGATATATAATACTGATGGGGAAAAATGGACAAAATCAATAGGAAAGATAACATTTTCATTGATTAAAATTACACAGTAATTCTCAAAAAGATCCAGAATGCTCAGAAATGTCATCTGAAAAGATACCAGCATAATTTCAAAAGTTTTTAATTTTCCAGTGTTTGAAAAATAATTATCTGCTCTTAATTATCTCTTAGCCTAAATGCCTACAATAAATGAAACTCTTTAAAATAAAATTTTCTTTAAATAGAAGAAGGATTAATGATGAATCTATGCTAAACTAATTAATTTCATTTTAAATCATTCATTTTCTGTATACATTAACAAGGTATCTCAAGCTTTTTTTTAAATACAAATTTTTAAATTAAAAATAAATTTTAATTAATTTAAATCGAAGTTCTCAACAGTGAAATTTAAAAAGAGAGAGAAAAAAAGAGTAAGTATAAAAAATTGGTTTGCATTTGCTTATTTCATTCTCTACCTATCTGAGAAATTAAAGTTTGTAGTAAGAGGATCCAATCCATCTACAGAGCTAACATAACAGTTCCTGAATAGAAGCAAAAAAAATCTAAATTAGGCAAATTAAATAAAACTGTTATATTCTGCCTGCCACTTAGGTGTTCAGAAATCACATCATCTTCACAGCAAGCATTTCTTTTGCTTTACTAAATTACTTTCTCCATTACTATCATATATATTCTCACTTTTAATTATTTATTTGAAACACTTAAACTTTATCTTTTTCCCAAGCCTTTTTCCTACCTCTCCAATTGTCTCTTATTATACGTTTTTCTTTTCTCACAATCTTTTCTATTACAATAATTATTAACTTTTTTGTACCAAACTTGATTCAAATACACAGATGCAGAATAATTATCTAAATCATTAGAAGAATTTGGTACTTTTCTCATCCACATTATTGTTTTTCCTTTCCATATTATTCAGTTAAAATTATTTGAGTTAATTTATGAATTGTAATCTTTCAAACAGTTTTAGCTTGTTTCTTGCATCTCTCATATAGAAACTTGATCAAACCGTCTTCACTTGAATGGCTTCATTAATTATTCATATATGTGCATCTAATGAGTATTTTCCTCTTTTTGAAACATAATGAACAATTTAACATTTTTTCCTCCTACAAATATAAATCAATACTATATGTCAATACTGATAGTGCAATTCCTCTAGATATAATTCTTCAATTACATAAATATTGCCTATTTTGTTATAAAATCATTTCTTTTTAATTTCTCTCCCCAATTTACTTTATATCTCTCTTAACATAATTTTGATTAATTATGTAAATTCACTCCCAGATACTTAACTATCCCAATATTCAATCTTTAATTTTTTATTTACCATTAATTATTATATTTTATTTATCCTCTTAGATTTAATCCAAATCACTTTAAACAAGACATTCAAAATTACCTCCATATTATCAGCAAACCACATACAAGATAGATCTAACAATCTAAATATTTTCTTACTTTTAATGAATAATATTTAAAAACCTTTTTCTAGCTCTGAAATTGCTGCCATTATTTCTCTTACATATATCAAAGATAATAACATATAATAACCACATTCCACTCTTTTTACACTTTGGAGCAAAATATATTTATTAATATTACAGTTTCGACTGTTCCTAGCAGTCTTCGTCAGATCTTATTATCTACTAAACTGTCTTTATGGTGGAATAAAGACAGTTTAGTAGATAATAAGATCTGACGAAGACTGCTAGGAACAGTCGAAACTGTAATATTAATAAATATATTTTGCTCCAAAGTGTAAAAAGAGTGGAATGTGGTTATTATATGTTATATATTAGAAAAGTAAAAATAAAGAAGGAAATAGGAAGAGAAGCTATTGAATATCAAAGATAATACAAACATATTGGGCAACCTTATCCCAACTTTTATATTATTTCTAATTCTAAATGATTCTATGTTCTCAATTGATAAATATAACTATTTTATGATTTATTAAATAATCCATTACTTGATTTCCATCTCAAACAATCATTTGCACAATCTATTCCTATTAACTTTATTATGGGCCTTTTCTATATCCAAAAATGCTAAATATAACTTTTCTCAGTTTTCCTAAATATTTCCTTATATGAATAATTAATTACAAACTATTTCATATATACCTATCTGCTCTTAAGTTCCCGAATTTATATGCAAAAACTTTATCTATCATGAATTTATAGGGATTAGTCTATAATTTGTAAAGTTTCTATGTTCTTTTCAACAACAATGTCATTATTAGTGGTTAGATTAAAAAAAATTAATAATGGGTTTGCTGCTCTAATGACTAATATAAATATAAAAAAAATTATATACTGAAAAGTAGTTTACTATTTTATATAGTTAATACTTAAATAAGAACAATAAAAGAGATCCACAAAACTAGATTAGGTTATAAGAATGAGTTTTTTAATGAAAAAATATTAAAAAATCTGACAAAAAATAATAAAACTGTTATTTAAGATATTTCTATATTGCTTCTTGACTGGTGTTCTCACTTGCAATTTTCTTCGCTTTTTATCTGAGCATCATGGGCCAAGTGATTTATCCTTAACCATCTTTTCACTTTAGGAATAGGATCTCATTCCTTTAGAGTTAGACCGATTCACCAATAGTCATTGTGTTTGATATGTTACAAACAGTTAGGCAACTTCTCTGAACATACTGTTCATCTTTGAAAAAACCCTTTCTGCTTCTACTGAACTTACAACAATTGTTCTGACAATATTTTTAGCTCTTTGAATAATTTCAGGAACTGCATAATTCTGTGATTTTTTAAAAAAATATTTTCTACAAAAATCTCAATAATCATTAATATCAACTTGGTAATTAAAAATGTCATTAAATACAAGCAACTGTTCTTCAGCTACTTTCCATGGAACTAGTACTTCTTCAATATTCAGTAATCTTGTTCCAAAAACTGAGAAATTGTAATTTATTCCTATCTTGAAATTGGTTACAACCTGCTTTTAAATGTTCACAATCCATTAGTCTTCTTTCAAATTCATTGCAATGATTTGTAAAAGCTTTTCCCAAGGAAGCCCAACAAATCAATCACTTTCTACTAATTTTATGTTTTTGAAAGTTCCGGAAATAATTGATTCATCAATTTTTTTTCATATGGATTCTTTTCCCTACCAAGCATTTAATATGCTTTAATAGATTTTATCATGAGTTTTTCAGCCTTTATTATGTCTATATTTCCTGCTTGTACTGCATTTGAAAGAAGAGAAATTTTGGTTAAAATATCAATCATCAATGCCAAATCAGTTATAAAATATATATTTCAAGATAAAATAGTGATATAGCACTGGATAAGCACACTATACAGTTAAGGCTGATCTTAAACTACAGGGGCCTGCCAATCTTGGTTCCAAAACTTTACCAATCCTTACAATTTCAATTCTAAGTTGTCGGATATTTTAGAAAGTTTAATATGGTTCTTAATATATTGATGAAAAACGGTATATATCTTATCAATAAATATTTTTAAATGATTTACTTGCTTTATTTCCTTTATCAAATCTTCTAAAATAAGATGGAGGTGATGATTTAACTAGTTGCCATATTATTAAGTTTGGAAGATCTTTTGCAGTCCTAATGCTCACTCCAAATTTTCTCCCAAGCATAACGCTAACACCATCAGAGCAAAATTCAATTAAATTTTGTTCTCACTAGTTCTTAGTAGGTCCAATATTATTTAAATTTTGTCTCTGCATCTTGTTTTTTTAATTCTACTAGTTCAATGAAAATTGTTGGTGATGGACCGGAATCATCAGCTTTTAAGACAAAGATAATAACTGAATGCAGGGTATTTTTGAAGCTTCGTCAATAATCAAATACATTTTCAGATTATTTTCAATAATTTTATTAAATTTTTTTTTTCATTTCCTTTGCAATGAAATCAACTATTACTACGACAGTTTTATTAGAATGTAATCCTATTCCCATATCTAATCCTTTTTTAATTTGTACTTCCATCTCATCTTCCATGTCTGAAAACTGTTTACATCTTTTTACCAGGCTGCAAACTGTATTAAATATTCTACAAGTAGCACTTAAAATTTTTTATTCATCGTATCTATTTACTTTTGTTATTGAATCCTGCTCACATTGTTTTAAATTCTCTTTACAAATGTTATGACCTTTTGATGAAAAATGTTCTTTCACTTTTTTCTTAAAAAAGCTTGTTATACTTCTTTATTTTTTCCTGATGCCTCAACATGAAAACATTTCCATTCTTTTGACACAGGTATACTTTTCTCTTTTATAGAGTCATATTTTGCTCACAATCTAAGTTTTTAAACCATTAAACATCACATGATCACCATTTCTTATGCTTGCTCATAATTGTTATTAAAACAGGAAAAACTCTCCATACGGTAGTGCCATTCAGTGCAAGCCAGAGTAATCCAAGGATGCCAGAAGGCTTGTGCATAAAATCCCTATCTAAGTATCTGTATGAAGAGTTTTGCCTATTTTAATAACAGTTATGAGCAAGCATAAGAAATCGTGATTATGTGATGTTTAGTGGTTTAATACCAACCCTGCCTAATAGGATAGTGATGGCTATGGTTATTAAAGAACTAACGACACCAAAATGTATGGGTACTGAACTGAGTTCAGACCTATATAATTATATAAGCTAATGAACTTGGATTGAAAATATTATTGTGTTTTCAATTTTATTCTCATAATTTTGTAGTTAAGTAGAGATAAAAGGTGGCTGCTAGAGGGTTGCATTAGATCCTAAGATCTAGGTGCAGTGCTCTCAGATCCAAGGCTCCTCATTGATGAAAGCCACAAGCTAGAAACTAGTCTGGGAATATTGGATGAGTATGCACTAGATAGGGATTTGATGCACAAACCTTCTGGCATCCATTGATTACTCTGGCTGGCAATGAGTGACACTACTGTATGGAGAGTTTTGCCCGTTTTAATCTAAGTTTTTGTTAAAATTATACCACTCCCTCAAATTTTTCTTTAAAATTGTTACATTGTTGCACTGTTCAACATTCAGGAAGATTGTTTTCAATTTTGGAGTTGTTATTGTCTTTTATTCCAATAAGTGATGCTGCTTTATTCAAGTTGGAGTGTTTGTGCATGTGACTCTTTGTACCATCTAAGACAAATTCTGAGAAAAAAAGATTCTGATTTTGGTTCTTAAACTTTGTTGCCTTTTCATCCTTTTAAGGATTACTGCAAAAAATTTTAAAATGTTTTATTTTAATTTATTATAGAAGAGGAGCAGACATATGCTTATATATATATATTGTGCCCTTTTCTATAGGTCAATGATGGTTATAAATGGTCAATTACTAAAAAATTTTAAAATTAATATTATATAGTATGTAATATTATAGATTATATTAAGCAGTAAAAGATTAATATGATATATTTAATAATAAATATTGTGATGGTGAGAATTGTATCTAATTCTATATTTTCTAAATTGTTTTTCAAAATTTTATATAACTATTTTATATAATATAAGTAGCAAATTTATTAAGACAGATAAAATTAGACTAAACACCGGAAATGACTACGTGACTGTCTGGAATATTCTATGTATAAGCACCGGTTTAAATTAATACTAATAATTAAAATATTTAAATAGTATATTATAGAAGTGGACGGAATTGTCACACATCATAATAAAAATAAGTAGTATACACCTTTATTAATTATTGTTTCAAAATTGTTTTAAAGGTAGTTAAATTGTAATAGATAATAATTGATTTAAAAATAATAATTAGTTAACATTTAAGTCTATTACGTCATGATTTTAAAACTTTAGAAATTGTTTATAAATCCAAGTAGGGATTGACCAATAAAAAAAATAGATCTTGGCAGACAACCAAAATCGCGCCAACTAATTGTATAAACAGGGGAGAACAAAAATGTGTTGACTCCAGAGCAGAGGTAAAATTTTAAGCTCTCTAATTTTTTTTTCTTCAATTTATTAGTCAATTTTATTATAATTTTAATAATATCTTTGAAAGAAACCAACTGACAATTTAAAAAATCATCCGAAGAGAATCTTAGAATAAAATGTTTTAAAAAAAAGTTTTTCATAGTAATGTTTCACTAACTTTACAGTAACCTGCCAGTGGATTCTATCGAAATATAATCGGAGTTTTCAATAGAAAATGGATAGATTCTTAAAACCAAGTTGTAAATTTTATAATGTTCCAAATATGTTAATATTATTCGTTGATATAGTTTATATAGCGTATCATTATGAAAGCTGTTTTCGTGCGTATAAAATCAATGAAAGGACATTGTGCGCAAAGTTAATGAAGATAATGGAAAATAAAAATAAGTATTATTCGTATAAGAATAAATGGACAAAAGGAATTTTAATATTGAAATAGTTTGAATTGCTTTCTTTAAGATGACTTGAGAAAATACTCTAGAAAATAGTTAAAGATCGAAAGTAGTGTATATAAAATAATAATGAATGAAAGTGAAGTTTACCAAGGAAAACACTTGCCTAAAGAAAAAAAAAAATTTTACAGAAGAGAAATATAAAATATTGGATCCATGGAAAATGCAATTGGTACCGTAATTATTAAATAATTGTAGTTTAACTAGAAATAAAGATGCATCAACGCGCCGAGGTAATATTCGCCAGAACATTAAAAAGCTTCGTGGGATAACTAAATAAAATGTTTTCTAATAATTTTGGATTAAACACTAAAACTAAAGATCGTCTAAACAGTTTATTAAATGAACTAATTTATTTAAAACTTTAATAAGCATAAAGGAGAACATTCGGACAAAAGAAGAAATAATAAATATTATGGGACTAACCAAGATTTACCGTCAGAAAAATATGTGATTATGGTTTGAATTATTTTCTTTACTAATCTAAGTTAAACATTAAGTTTTAGATAGCGATAGGGAAAACAAAATACATTAATTCATGATATAACATTATATGAAATAATATGTTTTGATTTTGAATTTTAAAATAAAATTGTATGTATGTGGAAATTTGTATATTTGCGATGCTCGAAGAGAAAGAAACCTACTACGAACTCTGATAGGAAGATAAAGATTGTTTTTGGTAACATTTATAATTATTAATGATATATAATGTATGTTTTATTTATTTAGATCAGCTGAGAATCGAATGAATGTAGCGCAAAAGTTTTATTGTTATTATTGTTGTAAAACGCATTTTTGAAAACAACACTCTAAAACACTTTGAGATGTGATTAGATTTTTAAAAATATGCATACGATAATCATTTTATGTGTTATTAATATAGTTCAATATAACCGATGGTTATGTGATATTTTCTGTTAATTTTCCGATTGGGATATTTAAATGTTATTTTAACAAAACGTAGATGTTGAACCTACAGTGTAATAAAGCAAGACAAATTGTTCTTATGGAATAGGGAAATGTTTTTATATTAGCGAATTTTGTTTATTGTTTTTAAAAAGTAGTTAGTATTTTATCGATGTTGGATACAGTAAAAATCTCGAGAGATAGTTTGGGTAGTGACTTGGTAGTACGTGGTGATTCGGAAACCAAGAGGATGTATTAAAAACTAGGATGCTACAGGGAATGAAATAATAGGTAGTTTTAGATGTTAATCAGCGTAGTTAACAAAGCCCTACGACTGGTACACATGTTGTCTTGGACAGTGGTATTTTATATATTTCTTGTGAGTCGTACTAGATGTTTGGTAAAGCTGAGTAAATAGCTGCCACATCATGCTTATCGCCAAGGTTATTAGACAATGAATGTCGGACCTATTCACACTGTTCCATACATTTTTGAAGTATATTGCGGATAAGTTATCTATCTATTTTCCCGATATCCTATACATCTTTCGCTATCTTTATCTGTATTTCTTGCAACTACATCGTTATATGATAAGTCTATTAAAAGGGAAACAATAGATATTTTAGAATGTATGTCAGGCTATTATTTGGAATAAGAATAGTTAAGTGTTAACGAAGAGTAGATTATGATTATTGAAAGAAAGATGCAGATATCCTAAGAAGGGAAGGAGTTAGAGAATTATTTTAATTCCTTTTAAGAAATGAACTATAATTTTATAAAAGTATATCCAAATAGAAATATACAAAAATATTAAATATAATTTCACGTTTTCTTATTGTTAATTATATTTTAAAAAATATAAGTATTGCATATTTAAAAAATACAATAACATTCGATAATTATAGTATATGTGAAACTGTAACAGGTGATAATTAAACCCGTGTTATAGTATTATACATGAGTATGGCTTATGGAATAAATGTATTATAGTTTATGAGCATTGGAGAACAAACGTTAAAAGTAATAATAATATTTGAATAATATGCGGAGTGACTTATATAAAGTTACAAGAAAATGTAATTTTCTTTTAAAAACCATATTGATTGTAAAATTATGATGTTATAAATGATGTTTATCCACATAGATAATTTATAATACAGTAACTTTAATATTAAAAGGTAAAGAATGGTGTTACCCATAAAATAGTTAAAATAAGTGATATGATAAACCTAATGAGAAATAAATAAATAACTTTTAAAAGGCATAATAAGTTTAATTAACGATAAAAGAAATATAAATGTGTATAATTCAGCTATTGTAGTGTAAAGAAAAATGAGGATATCCCTTGTAAATAGATGTAGATGGATTTGTTTGTTTTATTTATTTTTATTGATGTTAATAAAATTTTAAAATTTGTTTATTAAAACTTGTGTCTGAGTTTTGTTTTCTCTACATCATTGCATGAATTCACAGGGTATGTTCACAACCATTAAACTAAGTATATGATTGTTTGCACAAAAGATAAATAGAGAAGTATGTTTAATCTTAATTATTTATTGATGTTCTTGTAATTAAATAATTATAAAATTGCATTGCGTTACTGGTCATCAATCCATTATCATAATATTTTGCTAAATTATATGCTATTAGTTGCCACTTGCTTTATTTATCAGATTATCTAAACACTGCCACTTATTAATTTATTTTATTACTTAAAGATAAAAAAGGGGATATTAGATTATTAACTAATTTATTACGGTTATAAATTTGCGATGAAAGAAAAGCTGTACTAGTTGGATTAAGCAATGAAGATTGTGATTATTATTGTTTTATTATTAATCTAATTTCAGAGTAGTAGATTATGACATAAAATCCCTTATCATATTTTGCTACCATATGTTTATTAACATATGAATAAATTTAAGAACCTGAGATTATTTCAGTTGAGCTAGATGATTACTATTATTATTATTAGAGATAAAAGATTAATACTTTAATTGTTAAATGAGTCTTAGTGATTAGAAGTTGCGGAAGTCATAAGAATACTATGTAGTTATTATTTGTAATAGTAGTATAAGGGGGGATAGTGTTCTTATGCCATTGAGGTGGTATCCTGTGGGATATTGTCTCAATGTAATCTACCTTGTCACTCGTATTTCCACTTCTAGTCTCATGAATTCCTGAATATTTATTTGAGTTAGTTTAAAACAGAACCTAAATTAATTTTAAGAAACTTGAACTAGTAAAGCATTTAATTGAATATTTCATTAATTATTAGAGCTAGAACCTGGTTAGGTGATTTTCACTATATTATATTTATTTTGGGGGAAGTGGAGATGCGGGAACGGGGCGGTTAGATTATGGCCCTCAACGTGATTGGCCTGATGTGTAGTGGAGCTACACACGATGACAAGGTCAGAATATATATATATGAATATTTTTACTAGTTCTAGAACATGTGATCATAAAATAAACTTTTATAAACAAAACACTGTTTATATTGATAAACATGAGTCAGAACATACACTTTCTTCATTTTGTCAATATAAAATAAAAATTTTTTTGCTGAATTAATAAATGGCTTAGGCTATGAAGATTAAGTACGATAGAATAATATGTAATACAAACCTGTTTGACATGAGGAAGATATGATAAAACTATCTTAATTATCATGTGCACAATGGCACAAGGATTTCAATGTGAAAGAACATTCTTCCACAGCTTCTGAAATAGGTGATTAGGATAATCCTTGAATCTATTGGTTGTGTCCTAGCTTCCTATTGTTTTTATTGATTGAGGAATACTAGCTCATTCATAATATCTCGTGTGAACACAAAGCTGAAATAAATGATAATGTGTAACCCAGGTTGTTGGCACTTTGCTCTTTACTGAAGTAACAAATGCGAGGAAATAAAAATGTAAATTTCATCAAAGGTATAATGAGTTTTATGAAATAAATAAATAAATATTAAAAACATAGTTCTGTCTAATTTTTACATCTACGAATGGAATGAACGTTACTATAGAAATAATACGCTGTTATGTAGATGAACATTAAAAAAGAGTAAGGAATGTAAATCTATGATTTCCATATTGGGCAGCTGTTTAGGTGCCCACTTTAGAGAAAACCCTGATCATAAGTGCCATTTTAACAACCGGTTTGCCAAACTCAACAAAAAATTAAGCATCGACTCCCAAATCTGTACAAACTGGAAGAATCCCACCACTAACATTCTTACATTTTCATAACTACCTGAAACATCCACACTTTAAATACTATCATTTTGGATGCTATATTTAAATCATGTTTCAGAATAAAAAGTCAATCCTAAAAATGTCCAAAAGGGGAAGAACTTTTATAATATTTTAAAATAAACTTTTTCAGTTTTGCCTCAATCCTTCCAATTTCAATTTTGTAAAAAATGGTAAACATTTTATTTTTTAAAAAAAAATGTTTATTATTAAAAACTTATTTAAAAAATATATAAATTGGAGGTTTTTTTAATATATAGATTTATATGGCCAGATAAGTTTGTGAAGCCTATCATATGATATATTTGGTTTTCTATCTTTTTCTGATATGAAAACATTACTATATCATTAGCCAAATCATTTTCAATAATTAAATATCATTTTCAACCTATTATTTGTTAAGAGAAAATGAATTTTGTTATCATTATGTTAAAATTTCTTACTACTCAATTGAAAATAAATTATAGTAGCAAAGTATTTAATGATATGAGAATATATAACACATTAAGATAAGCGAATCTTGCATCTAATAAAGTAACAAGTTCTTTGTGTTTTAACTCAAAAGAAATTTTGTCATTTGTTATGATTTTCATAACTTTTTTTTCTTTTTGGAAGAAAAATGAGTACTTTAATATTTTTAATACAATAGTAATATATATAAGTTTTTATCTAGTGTTTTTTTGGGGGGTTTTTAAGTTATAATCTCAACAATAAGGATTTGTAACTTACCGACTGAGGAACTTCTTATAATACAATGGTCTATGGTGGGAGAACAGTTTTCTGTTATTTCCAGGCAATAGTGTTTATGATGAGGGACAGATGAAGAGGTATCAGGTGAAAATTTTAATGTAACATAGCCTAAATATGATTGCCGAGCACCTTCAACAAACATAATTGTACTCTCACTTTGCCTTTCCAGAATCACATGCTCAGACACTGAACCAGGAGCTTAAAGAAAAAACACAGGGTAAAATAATATTAGGTCAAATAAACAACTTAATAAAGAAGCTTAACTACATTAAAGAATTATAACATTTTCTACAATCAATTTTTTATTTGATTGTTATGAACTAACTAAATCGATTTCTAAATTACGTTATTAAAATGTTTAACCAATTACTGTCATATATATGAATTTTGTAATTAAGAAGTCCAATCCAAATTCCTATGATTTATAAATCATAGAATCAAAGTGTGATTTTATCATCATCATCATTATTATCATAATGATGATAAATATTATTGCCCTTCTTTTAAAAATAAGTTTCTTTACCATTTTTATTATAGATTATGAATAAGATTACATAAACATTATAATAATTATATGAAGCAAACTATAATTCTCCTAAAACTTTACCAAATATTTGTCCATGTCTATGTGGTTATGTATAAATGTCAATTTCATCTGTTTAAATCAAATTAAAAAAATTAAAACTATGGATCAAGTTTATCTCCTTTTTTCCCAATTGAATGGTAAATATCTGCTATTATTTTTAAAATACCATATATATTGCTAAAAGAGATGATAATAAATGGGCAGTTGAAATCTTAAATTGGCTTCCAAGAGAATTAAAAGACCTAAAAAGAGATCACATATGAGATGGATGGATAAAATAAAAAAATGTGCTGGGATTATATGGACAAGGGAGGCTAGAAATTGGGAAAGATGATTTGAAGTTGGAAAGACCTTCATCCTGCAGAGGATCAATAATGGTTGAAAACAATTATGATAATGAAATAATATGCAAACATGCCCACAAAAGACATTCATGAACAACACTCTGACTATAAATATTATGAACTAATTGTTTATGTCTTGTTGGGATGATAGACTCAGGGCTAAAAATTCATGCATTTGTTCTCAGAGGGGAGAAAAAAATCAGTCCAGGCAATAAATGAAAAATATATTATACTCAAACTGCCACTGATGCTCAAACATCATACGACCTCCCAAGTAACTAGCTACCTGACTTATTTAATAATATTCTATATAAGAAGAATTTTGGAAAAATGTATACACAATCAACTCTTATTAAATAGGAGAGCTTCTCTCCCTAACTGCACTACATTGAGTGATGTAACCTAATCACATTTCTTTGGACAATAGTAGAAACTATTCAGAATTTTCAAAACAATGTGTTTACACACCCACTTTACTAAATTGCAATCTTTAGCTCACTCAAAGAAGTATCAACAATAATGAAGTGATACAGACATAGCTCCAGAAACAACTAACTCTTTCTCTGATTGAAATAAAAAGTTTGTGAAGTGATTGTTAAAATAAAATTAGTTTCTTTTTGAAGATGTATCTAATAAAAACAAACTGGCTTTGTTTCATAATTTTCCCTCATACATATGAAGAATATGTAATAAATCAATTTATCAAATATGAACAGAAACATAATTGTAAATATTACCTGCTCCAATAATTTCTACATTAGCATCTATTATTAAAAATTCTCCTTGATATGTCCCTGAGTGAACAAAAATAAGAGGAGATCCCAATTCTTCAGAATAATTAAAGGCAGCTTCAATTGTGTCAAAGTACTGCAAAAATAAATAAAATAAATATTAAAATAGAATTGATGAATGATATACAACTGATGTTCTTTATAATAAAGAATAATCAAACTAAGACGATGGTAATAATACTGACAATAATAAAGTCAATAACAGTAAAATAATAAATATGGACTCAACAATAATAATATATGCATTAGATTTACTTTAAACCAGTATAGATATGAAAAACAATACAAAATACATATTAAATTTGCAGCAATAAATACATTTACATGGTGGTATGTATTAATAGTCAATAATATTTTAAAATTTCTGAGTGTTTCTGACTGTTAACAAGTGACAGTGTGTAAAATATTTAACAAAAATAAATTCATTCTCTCATCTTTCTTATTTTTTTATAACGAAGATTCCAGTCAATTAAAAACACAAGTGGTTATTCTATTTTTGTTCTAATCAATTATATAAAATGGAGATGCCATCTTTATACGAGCTAACTCATAAATATACCAATAGTTACAAAAGTGCACACATACAATTCAATCAACAGTTTCTAAGTTATTTTCTTTTATGGCATGATATACAAAAAAGAAAATTGGTAGCAAATATCTGTTTATTTGGAACATCTACAGAATAGGTTGTTGGTTAAAATCAAGATGGAGTCACAATTATTTATTATTAAGATTTTTTTTTGTGTGTGTTATTACTATTAATATAATTATTTTTAAAAAAAAAGCTCTCGTCTTTGACATTTACAGAATCAGATAATTCTAATTCTTATTTTAAATTAAATCTTTCTCATAAGGGAAATCTTAAATTAAATCTTTCTCACTAGTAAAAAAGTGTATGTTATTGAAATTACATTTTTGTATTGAGTTAACATTTTCAATATGTTATTGTTGCAAATGTCCATGCAAAAACAGATTTCATATTTATTAATAAAGAAAATAATCTTCAAAAATAAAGATGAGTTTTCTTTTTAATTTACATTTAGACATATTTAATAATTCCATCTAAATATTTTCCAATATAATGATTTCATATAGTTAATTTATTATAAATAAATAAAATCATATGTCACATGACCTAATTTAACAAGTTTGTATTATAAATGTTATATATAAAGCTCGCAAATAAGCTCTTAACAAGCTTTGCGGAATATATTCCGCAAAGTTTGTTAAGAGCTTATTTGTGAGCTCTATATATAACAGTTAATGCATTATATATTTCTTCAACAAATGGCATGAAATATTAAAATTTCTGTACATATTACATTTAAGATGAGATATATTTTAGTGTTTTATCCATAAATTTTATAATCAAAAATCATTAGGATCCCGAAATTAAAAACTACTGCTGTATGCAATGAAATATTTTAAGGAAGCAAATATTTGTATAAAAAGATAAAAAAATTTACTTTAGAAACTTTTTTAAAAGTTTTTTCTTCTTATTTAAATTAAAAAAAAAAAAACATCTGATACTTGTATTTATTGAGTCAAAACACATTAACAAAAAGTAATATGGATTTTCAACATTGATTAAAATTAACTAAATGTTAGGTTAATTAATCAAAAAAAAAAAAATGCAGTTCTACAACATTAGCACTTCAACATATTAGTTATAATAATTAATAAAAAAAACTGTACACAATATTTTAATGTAATAGCAAAATAAAATTTATTTTTACAAAATTAATTAATTTTTTAAAGTGTAAAACTGTATATATTTAAAAAATAAAATTGGACAAAACTAAAAAAAAAAAATGCATTAAAGACAGCACATACTTTTTTCCAAGATTATTATCAACAAATGCTTCTTGTTTTTACCATGCATACTGTACATGCTATGCCATGTCTTTCTTTATACCTCAGAAACCATCCACAAGGTATTCCATAGCCAACCCAGCTAGCCATCCAGTTATCAATCAGCAAATGGATATCTTGCTGTTATTAACTAGATGGTAAAAGTCCTAGATTAGACTGGCTTGATCAGATGAAAGCCAATGCACTGATTGTAAAAACAAACAATATGTTCATAATATGATATAATCTTCATTACTGTGAAGGAAATGCTGCATTTAAACAAAAGCAAAACTCTCATACAGTAGTGCCACCTTGTGACAAACAGAGTAATCAATGGATGCCAGAAGGCTTGTGCATAAAATCCCTATTTAGTGCCTACTCATCCAATATCCCCAGACTAGTTTCTGGCTTGTGGCCATGAGTCTATGGTTTACCTTTTATCCATTAAAGTATGTGAAATCATTGTTCCCATGAGCATTAGTGTAAAAGTAAACATTGTAATACAGATCCAGTGAAATATTGATATAATTAATTGATTTCAAATTTTTTAGCAACTTTTGTTTTCTAAAGCTCATAGAATACTTTTTGTTTTATTTCTAGAAATCACAAGTGTCTGTTGATTTTTTAAAAAATATCAGTAAAAGCCATTCAAACAGTAAAAAAAGTTCCCAAACATCAGTTCTGGAAATAGGCTAATTTCACAATTTTTGTTCAAATCTACAAACATCTTTTGTACTGTAACTCAATCAGATTTAGTCTTTCCTTATTTGTATATAATTCAATAAATAATGAATAATTTAATAATTTAATATATAAATTCTATCTTCTATACACCCATATATTTTTTTTGCTCATGTGTCATAGCATCAGCCGGAAAGCGAACCCACCCAACCCGGGACAACTGCTTATAAAACAGCTGTCACTGACCTCTCATATTAATTCTATGAATATGACCGACCTGATTGAAAGCAATACTAAGCTGTAAATTTTAAAGAATGATAAATGTATAATCTTTCCAGCATATGTACTGTCACCGTTTATTGAGTTATATTTTGTATTGTTCAATATTTATACATATTAAAACATACTATTTTGTCATTGTTTAGACAAAAACTATAATCTTCTTGTTTAAAACTCTATTTTATATCAAGTTAGTCATGTTAATGAAGTTCTCAATAATAATTACTCATCTCTATTTTCTTTATGTATATGTGTGTCTGTGTGTGTACCTATACACATTTATAGCTTCATATATTTATAAAATATCAATCATATGCATGATCAAGTACATGTATGGTTCATTAATTGGTAATTGAAAATATAAAATCTTAATAATTGAATTACAAATTATATACATAACAGCATAAAAACTGGTTACACAATAATTTCAAAACATTTTTATATAACAAGATAAAAAAAAAAAAATACAATGATTATTTGTTTAAAATATTATGATTAAGTACAATCTTGTTTTGAAGTCTAATATCTTTTCCAGATTACTTTACTAATAATAGTGTTGGTTTTTTTTTTTTTGTTTGTTTATTTTTTATGAAGACAATTTCTTTTTTTTAATGAAATATCTATGATGAATTGAATTTCATTTTTGCACTTAGCATTGTCTAGATTAGTTTCCTATATGGGAAAATAGAGTTCTGGCAAGACTGGAATTCATTTTTGTTAGTATAGCTACTAAAGATTACTACTGCGAAACTTTCTACATTGTTTTAATAGTGTTTAAAGATATCTTTGCTCCAATTTCAGCTGTAAACTTCTTAATATTACATATTAATGAAGAATTGTATCTTTCACAAGATTATTAAAAATGAGTATTCCTTGAGATTGTTAATTTGTGCTGAATTTAAATATGCATTGTTAATATCTACAAAAAATTGAATCTCTACTCACACTTGTCTAATATTAATTTCCTACATAAAAAAAAAAAAGAAGAAGAAAGAATTAGATAAATATTCAGCGAGTTTTTGTACTCCCATTCCTGATTTAATAGGATGCTCTTTGGATTATTAAAGTATCAAACTGCAAAATATATTTATACAAGGAGAAAACTTTACTGCTAATTCTGCTTCAAGTAGTTCCACAATTTTTCTGAACAAAATTGTAGAACAGGGATAGTATTAAATTTTCACTCCTATTAGACATATTTTTGAAAAAGTGTATGATTCAGTAAAGTAACATTTTTTTAAAACCTACTTTTATTGTATAATAAAATTCAGTAGTAATAAAAAGAAATGTTTTAAATTTAAGTATTTAGTTTCCATTATATCATGTAAATAAGCTATCAAATATGTAGTACTGTGAGTATTAAATAATATTTTTAAGACTTATAAACTCTGAACATGCATATTGTAATAATCATTTACAAGTAAGATTATCTAGAATCATTTAAATAAACTGCAAATAACACTCTCACCGACCAGTTCACTAGTTAGGTGAAAAATGGATTTGGAATAAACTTTTTATCTAATTAGTTAGTTGATCAGATGGGATATTATTCTGAATAGTCCAACATGTAAATGTTTTTTATAATATGCACATTCAGACTTTATAATATTATTAGATATTTATATTTACAATGCATTTGTCTGTTTGTCTACAATATAATTCTTTATTTTTTTGTTAACTATTTTTGTAATTTTTAAATTTGTCTGTAGTTTATATATGTAGCATTAGATATTTATGGTAATACAATTTTCTTCTTCATCTTTTCCTTATGTACTGATTTCTATATTTACATATCATACCAGTTCCAATCTTTGTATACATTTAACAATACTATTTTTGCACTAAAACTTTACTCTTACAGTTTTGACTGTCCTGCAGTCATCATCAGAGATCTTTATAATCCTATTTCAAAAAATCCACAAAAGATTTTGAAATCAAATATTGTGGATATGATGGCCCCACTGTTTCATATAATTCTATTATACTTACAGCAAAATGGCTCATATCCTTTCAATATAATGGTTGTTACCATCTGATCTATTATTATTTGAATTATTGATGCTCATTTGATATCTTTTTCCCCCCACTTTAATGCAATTTTCCAAAAATTAGATTAAATAATACAGGAAATATTAGGAGTAGAATCTTTTGCACCTTGTATAGCTTCAGCAATTTTCACAATCTGATTTTGAAAGCAATTTTATTAAATAAGGAATGTGCAATATGAATTATAGATTTATCTCTATTGAAGCAGAATATACATTATTATCTTGATTCAATCCCTAATAGTTATACATTAAGCTATTCAATTGGCACAAACAACTGCTCTGAAAATACAGCAGTGTAAAAATCACAACAAGGAAAAATAGGGAATTGGTTTCAGGTAATTATATATTGACTAATTCATTCAAATTCTTTATCTGATCATGTATATATTTTTGTGAAAAATTATTTGGTTTTATAAGCACTTTTTATGATATCTTTAGAGATGTGATATAGAATTTGTGTTTATTTACAAATTATATCAGAACTACTTACAAGTTATATCTTTTCATCAGAGCCAGTTCAACTTCTTTCCTTTGATGTTGATGGCTTTTATAAAGTCTACCTACCACAATACTTTTCTTACTTATTTATGTTTTTTTTTTTCAACATATATGAAATCCATTTTAGGTATTTCAGTGTAATTATTTTTATTATCAGAGTAAATCCTTTTCTTTTTTAATTAAATTTTCATACGATTTTATTTTTTATTCTTGTCCATATGCATTTTTGCACTTTGTAATGAACAGAAGTTTGATCACCCTTGGCTTCGATTGCAAATTGAAGTCAAACAGACTGAGCTGGCTTTAATTAGTTTTCTTTTTAGCTGTTTTAGTTTTGCTATGTTTATAATTCTATTGAATTCATTCTCTGAGAAATAAATTTCATAACAATTTAGCTTAAATAAACTTATATTTAATAAAATATTTTCTTTCCTTAAATTGAATATAATAATGATAGTAATGGAAAACTATTCAGGAAAGTTTAAAATTTTAATAAAAATAATATCTAAGCATTGTTTTCAATCAGATCAGACATAATCATAACTACAATAAATATATAAATATAAATAAATATATACATTAAAATTAAATATGCCATTTACATGATAATGCAATGCACGAGTCTTTCTTGTTTATTGAGTTGATATTATTTGCTATAAACCATTTTCTTTTTTTTTTAGTACAAACAACATCAATATTAATAGGATCAAAATTATATCCAGGTTTAATTTCATATTCCAAAAATATAAATTTAACATTAGAGTCTGTTTTAGCACATTTATATAAATATTTATGTTGTGCTAATCTTGTAGCACAATTGGCCCGAGATTCTCCATAATAAATTGCATTGTATTTTGGTTCATTATATTTAAATTTTATAAGCTATTTGCAGAGATTGGTTTGGAGATAATTTATTTTGAGTATTGTTTAAAATTTGATTAAGATTAGAAGGTGTTCTAAAACTGATATTATAATCGTTTGAATAAATTGTTTTTATCCTTTTATATATATTAGGATAATAAGGATGTCTGATCCATGCATTATTATTATTAAAGTTTTTAGTATTCAAAGATAAATAAAAAAAATTTAAGAATTTTGTTTAATAAATTATAATAATAACCTGATTTAATTAAATATTTCATATAAATTTCAATGTTGTTTCTTTTATCTGCTCATAAACTTACATAATTTAAAGTTTCTATACAAAAATATTTAAATACAACTAATTTGTAAGAAATTGGAATAAAAGAATGAGAATTAACTACACTATGAATATTGATAAGCTTTATAAACATTTTATAACTAATTTGTGAATTTGCATATTGAATATATATATATATATTAAAACAAAATAAATGTCTGCTAATATTAATAATACAATAACGAAACTTAAATATATTCCAAACAACGGTAAACAATTTATAATATTATATAAATAAAAACTCATAAAAAAATATTTTGAAAGTTGAGTTGAAAATGATTATGAATATAATCGAAAATATTTCTTTATGAGTTTTTATTTATATAATATTATAAATTGTTTACCGTTGTTTGGAATATATTTAAGTTTCGTTAATATATATATATCTGAAAACTTTATACCACCAAATTTCGAATTATTTGTAATACAGTTTTAAATAAATTTGAATTAGAAGTTATTTCAAAATAGTTTTCTACAGCAACATAATCTTTATATACAAGATATGTAGATGATGTTCTTATATATGCTAAAGAGAAAACAATTATTGATATAAAAGATAAATTATCTCCTTTATCTTCTTTGGTTTGGACTATGGAAAATGAAGCTAAATTTGGTGGTATAAAGTTTTTAGATATGTATATTCAACATACAAATTCACAAATTAGTTACAAAATTTACACATTGGTTACAAAGCCTGGCAAAATTCATGGTGTGTTTGATTTTCATTCTTTTACTCTAATTTCTCATAAATTAGCTGGATTTAAATGTTTTTTTGTATAGAAACTTTAAATTATGTAAGTTTGAAGCAGATAGAAGAAACAATATTGAAAATTTATATGAAAGATTAAATTAAATTAGATTACAATTATAACTTATTAAACAAACTCTTAAATTTTTTTGTCCATTTTTGAATACTAACAATTTTAATAATAAATAATGCATGGATCAGCCTTCCTTATATACCCAATATGTCTAAAAGGATGAAAACAATTTGCTCAAATGATTATAATATCAGTTTTGGAACATCTCCTAATTTCAATCAAATTTTAAACACTACTCAAGGTAAATTATCTCCAAACCAATCTCTACAAATAGTTTATAAAATTAAATGTTATGAACCAAAATGCAATGCAATTTATTATGGAGAATCTCATGTCAATCATGCTACAAGATTACCACAACATATAAATGTGCTAAAACAGATTCTAATGAAAAATCTATATTTTTGGAACATGAAATTAAATCTGGACGTAATTTTGATCCTATTAATATTGATGTTGTTTGTACTGAATGTAATGATCGAAAAAGAAAATATAAAGGAGCATGGTTTATACCAAATAATATCAATGCAATAAACAAGAAAGACTCGTGCATAGCATTATCACACATAGCATTAACACATAAATGGCATATTTAATCTTAATGTGTATATTTATTTTTATATTTTATTGTAGTTCTATGATTATGATTCAACCCCGTCGAAAGCAATATTTAGATGTTATTATTATTAGAATTTTAAACCATCCTGAATAGTTTTCCATTACTATTATTATTAAATAAACTTAATGATTTTTCAAGTTCTTCATTTAATTTATGACTTTCTTTTCATCATAACCAATGAAAATTAATGCCCTATCTTTTTTAATCAGTTAAAGTCTTTGATGTTCACTATTTCAAAATATTACTGCTATATAATTCCTTTGTAATTTCAATAACAGTTTTCATTCTCTATAATCCATTAGTTTAATTTTCTAAAGCAATTGTAATTGATGTTTAAGCACTTGGAGATACCGAGTAAGAAAAGCTTAACAGTGTAACAGTCTAAATATATGCTTAGTATGCTTTCAATATCTTTGTTACGATATTATAATCATAGCAACGAATGAATAAATTGTAGGTGGAAAGTGCAATATCAGTACCATGTAAATTGTATGCAAATAAGCTTACATGTCCCACTTTTTAGAAAAGGGGAAGCAGGATTCCTTTTTATTTATAGAATTGGCATTAAAGCACTTATTTATATCATTGGCCATATCTTTTAACCTATTGTAGCCAGCGTTATATGTATAGAAAAAACACAATGCAAAATAAAAAATAAAGGAGGCTTGGTATATCATCAACAATACCAATGCTATAAATAAAAAGAATCCTGCTTCCCCCTTTCTAAAAAGTGGAGTATATAAGCTTATTTGCATAACATTTATATGATACTTATATTACATCTTTGACCCACAATTTATTAATTTATTGCTATGATTAATATCGTGACAAAGATATTGAAAGCATGCTAAGCATATATTAAGACTGTTTCTACTGTTAAGCTTTAATACTCGGTATCTCCAAGTGCTTGAACATCAATAGTTTTCATTATATTATTATATTCCATAATTATTGGTTTAATTACAGTAATTCATTTTTTATATAACACTCTACTTCAAAACCACCTACATATGTATGAATAATCAATGAATATTAGATGGCAATTTCTTACTATCGGTTATCTGGAGATCTTGTATCCATTGATCATACGTGTTTATGTACTGGCTCTAGAGTAGAGAAATACAAAGTGGATTACCGTTGCTTTTAATGCCAGTTAAGGATTCATTCCATATTCTATTTAGTATATCTATATTTGTTATTTAATTTTTTTTTTTTTTTCTGCTACTTAGAGTTTACTTGAATAAAGAATTCATATAGTGAAACAATCTTTATTCTGCTAATATTTTCTTCCTAAATGATGCCCAGATACTGAAATTAAAGAGACTGAAATGCATCACCATCTAGTTGTCCTGACACACACAATAAAAAGATACTTTAATAAAATATGGACTTATTATTTTAATAACATTTGCTAAGACAAAAAATTGTTTTATCAAATATGAGGCGATATATGATTCACTGTATTCAAACTGTAGTCTCTAATTTTTAATTAATAGAACAAAAAAGCTATATAAAATAGTGATTTCAATTCACAAATAAAACAAAACAATTAGAAAATTGTCTGTTATATCTATTGTAAAATAACATATATTTTTATGTAATAATCAGCAAATGTTTTAATATCTCTTCTTAAATTTGATCTAATCATATAAAGTACTTTTTATTATCTCTTGATATCCAGTCAAGAATTGCACCAATCCACCAATTACCTTATAGTCCTGCTATGCCTTTGATCCCTTGCTATCTAAACTTATTTTTTATACAGATGACACCCATGCCAGCTTGAATTCACTTCATTTGTTTATTTTAGAACTCCTTTGCAACCCCATATTTTTTTTTGTATTACTTAAAGATAAGTAAAAATAAATCTTTTAAATATAACTGCAAGGTAAAGGTCTCTCAAATGCCATTCCATAGAGAAACAATACAAATCAAAAGAATTACTCAGATTGCTACTTATCAAACAGTGAACGTTTGAATGGCTAAAATACATACTATATATAAATTTAAAAATTTCCAAGCAACTAACCATGCAATTATTTTAGTTCTGTGCTATTTAGACTAGTGTTGGAGTAATGGGTTTGAAAATTAAGTTATTAAATCAATGCTGCACTTGTCATTTTGACATATGTATATCACATTCATTAAGTTAAAAAAATAAAAAAGGGCATTATTATTTTGAATACAATAAATACTCCAAAAATTTTATTCTTTATACAAATTCTTTCAATACCATTTTATTTTTGAAATACCTTTAAATAAACATAATTATTTGGGTCCTTTTAGGTTTTCATTTTCTACCAGTTCTTTAGGCAAAATTTACCTGTTAAATAATACTTGGATTTAACACTACTTCTTCTCTAGCCTATCTTTAAGCCGACTACATTTTATTTGCTAATTCTTCATTGCAATTTTCAGCATCATTGCAAAATAATGCTACCCTTTCCAAACTGAAAATAACTTGAATATCATTTATTATCAAATCTTATCTTCTCCAAACTAGATTTTTAATTTTTATTTTTTAAAGTTTGTATGATGTCTCTCTCTATATATATATATGAAAGGTTAAATAATATTTACATTTGCATTAGAATAATCAAATTATTCAATATTTTGTTATGAATGATTAGTGATGTGTAAATTTACTTTTTGTTATAACTAAAAAAAATAATCATAAAAAATAATAATTCCTTATTTAATAAAATTGTGTAAAAAAAGAATAATAATTCAATAATTTACAGAGAATTAACAAATATTTATACTTTTTAATTCTTTTGATTTTAATATTTTATGCATATTACAATACGTTTTTAAGTACCAATTATCACTATATATTTTATATTATCTCTATAATTACAGAGTTCAAGTTCAGTTAAAAAGTTAAATTTCAGGTTGAGTGAATTATTTCTATAGTAGGCAGTTTATTTTATTTCATTAAAAAAGAAAAAAAAAGGAAGAATAAATTGAACGTTACCAGAATATTACGGCCACGGTAACGCTCTGGATACCTTTCTTGCAGTTCTTGATATGAAGACCTAACATGAAGACCACGATACTACAAAACAAAAAGATAATTGTATTTAATAACAATAACTTTAACAGATGACTCTTTTTTTATAATTCTAAATAAATAAAATAATTTCATATCTTATTAATAAAGATCAAACATTATAAATTGTTTTTTTAAACATCTTTATTTTTTTTTTTTACATTCCAAATAAATACAAATATCAGCAAAAAAGTTTGTGTGAGTAAAAATAATGTAATGGTTAACAAAAGGACTATTTAATATTTTTAAATGTTATATGTAATCTCCGATCTTGATTAACAAATCAAACTCTGCTGAAAAGCATTTCAGCACCAAACTATACTAGATTTCCCAATAGTTTTGATTTCATTGGTTAAGACTGAAGATTAACTATATTAAAAATATATCATCATCATCAACCATTATCAATCCACTGCAGGATGAAGGTCTCTCCAAGTTCAATCCATCTTCTCCAGTCTTTTCTCCACATCATCCCTGCACACTTTCTTATTTCATCCATCCATCTCACATGTGGTCTCTTTCTGGGTCTTTTACAATCTCTTGGAATCTAGTTTAAAATTTCAATTGTCCATCTATTATCATCTCTTCTAGCAATATATCCAGCCCAACTCCACTTCAGTCTTTTAATTTTTTCAATGAGGTCAGTAACACCTGTTTGTTCTCTTATCCATACATTGTGTTTTCAATCTCTTCTTGTTACTCCCAACATGCATCTCTCCATACTTCTTTGAGTGGTTTGAAGTCTCTATATTGCTGTACTTTTTAATGAATTGCTGTACTTTTTAATGTATAATACTAGCTCTTTAAAAAAAATGTCTAGCTAACCTATGTTTTTTTTTTGTTGTTGTTGCTATTGCACTCTAAATTAGTTTAACCCACTATTCATAACTTTATGAATAATTCAAATCAACAAATACTTATTACATAGTATATGAATTCACAAATATGGAATTATCTATTGTTCTATATGTAAGTTATGGTTTCAAGTTATTCTTAACAGAATCCTGAATATTTGTTACAATTCTAATTGAAATAAATCTTAATAATTTATTTAAAATTACATTTTTATTAATAATCACTCATATATATATACACACACATGGTTATAGTAAAATAATATTTACATGTTGAGTGTTCAGTTAACTAGACAATAGTGGTTATGAGCAAGTGATAATAATTAATCATCAGTGGTAATTTGCCATTGCTTGTTATCATCTTATCATAATTTATTCCAGAACCTTAATTTTAGAGAAAAAGCATAAACTTTAATTAGCTTTTTATATTATTAAGAAACATATGTACATAGGATTACAAATGAATGCAAAAATTACGTGATAGGAGTTAACTTAGTTAAACCATTCTGTTCAGTTAGCAGAATTTTAATCATAGCAAACCATAAAACAGATGTCTCATAAAATCAATATACTTATATATATATATATACAACCATTAAAATCAATCAATACTTAGACAATCCCAATATCAATAACAATCAACAATCTCAACTTGCTGTCAAGGGAACCTACTTTTAATAATAATATATATATATGTAATATAGGAAGCATACCAATAGCTTTAACAAGCTTTTATTGATAAATTCCGCAAGGGAAAGCATTCAAAATCCCTATCTAGAGTTATCCCTATCCTCAGACAGGTTTCAAGCTTTTGGCTCATCTCAGTGAGCTGCTAGGATATTCAGACACTAGAATATATACATATATGTAATAATAAACCACTAGACTTGGTAAATTGTTGTCTGTTTACTGTTTTATGAATTCACTTTAATTATTAAAAAAATAAAACATCTAGAATATTTCTTGATCTATAATTATTACCAGATATGCTTTTATCTACTCATAATCATTAACAGAATGCATCATATGTTTCTTCATAGTTTAATGCATAAGTAAAAAAATCATATAATTTTATTTGTACTATTATCACAAAATGAAAATAAATTCAAACATGTAGTTTTTTTGCTTATGAATAATAAAAGTAATATAATAACAAATATCTTATTATTTAGCATCCATCTCTCCCCCACCTCCAATTTATTCTGATAGCATTTCATTGCCATCCTTAGTAAAACAAATATACTATGAACGTGTATAGAACATTATTAAACATCACTATATATAATTCTTTATAAGCATGTTATATTAAGGAGAGCATTTTATGTCATTTGCTGCAATGAATGAATGGTGGTTTTTGGAGTTCAAGGTCTATAAAATACCCAATTCTAGTTCAATCCCTTCTGATGTTTGAACTTCTTATGAACTCCAAAGCAATAAACCATTTAATTATTTTTTACTAAAGAGGGCAATATATGAATTTTTTCCTACAGTACAATCTTTTTCATACCTGCACTCCAATATGTAATATATAGGGGCTTGAACTCAGACTTTCACATGACCCTCAACTATCGGGGGTTTAACTCAGACTTTCCCACAACCCTCAACTATCCATGCTATCACATACTGCTGACACACTCATGTGTGATCAAGTGTGTCAGCAGTATGAGATAGTGTGGATAGTTGAGGGTTGTGTGAAAGTCTGAGTTCAAATCCCCTATGTAACGAGGGCAATGAAAAGTTACAAAAAAAAGCTTTTCTGTATAAATTAATATATTTATTTACTGTTATATAATCTTTTGCGATGTTTAATTATTTATGCTAGATTTTCACATGTTGTTAAAGACAAAAACTCCACAATAAGTTCATTGGCTACACAATCTCTTTCATATTCTATGATTTTTTTTACACTAATGCTTAAATTTACAAATTTCAAGGAATTAATAGCTCTAGAAACTATGTTTTTTTTTTCATTGAGCATTGATATTATATATCTCACAGTTGTTTTAATTGTGAACGTGAAGTAATAATATTGATAAAATCATGATAAATAACTACCATCAGAAAGACACAACAATGGCAAAAATTCTCCAGGTATACAAAAAAAATGCAATCCCAACAATAAGAGCAGCAACATTTAGCTTGTATGCATATTGGTACATCAGATGTAAATTCAATTTTGACTACAATGCAAAACAAAACCTCAACACTTTCCACCACAAGCTAGAAAAAATAAAAGAAAGGGATAACATGGTTGCACCACCAGATATTTTTGCTGCAACTTGGTCACTGTTTAAACTAAAATCAGCACTATAGTTGAAAATCAGTAAAAGAGATACAGAATAACACAGCTAAAAAGAAAAAGAACCCAATACACCAAAACCAGCAGGACACACATGACAGGGTCCATCAACATAATGTATATATAAAAAAAAATTAGACAAACTGAATTCAGGCAACTTTTGATGCCTTAAGAGTAGCAAAAACACAACTTAAAGAACTCAAGAGAAAGCTCTTTCTCTCATATATCTGTGAACAAACGTATGCCCTACAGAACTGTTTAGACACAGGAACAGACTTATGCTTACTGTGTAAGCCCAATCTTACCTATGTAATCATTGTTTTTTAATCAATAAAATATGCTTTGAAACATAAATGAGCTATACATAATTATCATAATGCAGAGATAATTTAAGAGATGTGTAATTGTATCAATTAAGATGCAATACTGTGTTTAAAAAAAAATTATATTTGAACAAAAAGAAATAAAAAAATTCAAACACAGAAAACAATGTAAAAAATTAATTATACAGTATATGAATAATAATAAAAATTATCTGAAAGTTATATCTTTTTTTTTTACAAAGTAAAGGATAAAAAGTATTTTGAAGTCTATTCAATGAAGTTACAATATAAAGTGCCTTTGGTAAAATTACAGAAAAAGGCAAACATCAACAAACTGTTACTAATTTATAGTGTTCTCATATCTGGCATTGAGCACTTTATTAACTCTCCATAATTTAAATACCAACCTCAAACAATCAAATAATTATTCTCCCATTTCCCTTCAAACTCTTTCCCTTATGATTTTCTTCTACAGATACTATTGCAGCTGGCATGCTTCAATAATTAATTCCTTGTAATCTTAAATATAAATATTCTAGCTGAATTACTATTTTTTAGAATTCCTTATATTGTTTATCTCAAAACATAACCTACTTTTAAATTCTACTAGAATTATTTCTTCATGTTACTCATATGTATGAATTTCTTTCTCAGTCAAATAATACTCAATTCTTTTAAAATAATGTTTACAAATTATCTTTTCTCATTTAAATAGGTATAACCTTACGACTACGCGCTTAAAATGCGACAGTAAGGACTTCTACAAATCTAAACCCAAGATTAACGACTTTAAAAGACAAGAACAACCCCCTCTTTAATATCACATCCTACTTTAAATACTTATTATTCTATAAATAATTAATCTGGTTATTCTTTCTAGAATTGATTTTAAATTAAAAGAGAGGTCCAAGAAATAATGGAAATATTAACTTAATGAGCAATTGACCCATAACAGCTTAAATATTTAAATGAAAGATTAATTTAATACTGGAAAAAATATATATAATAATTTAATACTGGAAGTCTATACAATATTTTGAATTTAATAGAAAATTCAACATTAAATGTTTTGTACATTGATTTTTTTTTTCCTTTCAAGTTTGATATAAAAAGTCTTAAAACAGTGTTCAATATGCAATCATATTTTAAATATCTAAATGTTTAAATGAAATATAACAGAAGAGCTTCCAATAAGAAAATTAATACAAATCAAAATAATTCAGATAATTTATTAATTACAGCTTGATACCAGAACTATAAACATGAAAAGAGGTGGAGATGAAGAGATAATTATGGAGTTAAAAAAAACAACATATATATCTAATTACATGCTTGGAATATTATCCAGATAGCTTTATCATATCTTCTCATTAAAATAATGAGTATTTTAAAATTAATAATAGTTTTAAAAAGAAGTAATTTAATCATAAGTTCATTCAATCTCAATAGTTAACATAATAAAAAATACATTTTTTTGAAATTAGCATTTAAAAAAAATATTTTTTTTTAAAAAAAAAACCAACAACACACTACCAATTTCTTTGTTCCATACTCAACTTTCCACACACCACCTCAACTCATCTAATTTTATATACTTAGATCTCAAATTCCCATATATTTAATTATAATATGAATATTTTAGCTATTAAAAATCCAAGTATACAAATTCTCTGCTCAAAGACAAGTTCAATAAACAAGTATTAGATCATAGTTAGTAGTTTACCATTTGTTACCCCTTAAAACAATTTTATCTAGTATTTTGCATTCAGAGCTGCATGATCACCTTCAATGACATCTAATTTTATAGCCTCCTAAAATAATATTTGTTATATCAATAAAAAAAAAAAAACTAATAAAATGCAACGCTAAAAACTATCATATGTTCATATGTACCTCATATAATATCACATAATACAAGGGAGTTTAGTATTAATATACAAAAAGTAAGGTAGCCAAATAGTTACAGCATAAAACGTTATTGATAATGTAATGATTACTATTTATAATTAAGGAGAAGACCAAAAAGCTTAATTTAATGATAGTAAAGTCCATACAAAATGGATTTCAGAAATAAAAATAACTGAAATAAATATCCAAATATTAAATCACCCGACATGGTTAAGAAATTCAGAACGGCCTTCTGTGAAATAAATATATGAATATATTGTAGTCCATGTATTAGTTTATATATGTATGTTACAAATGGTAAAGTTAATGGGGAAGAATAATAATACCAAGTGGTAATACATGATATATATATATAATGATTTTTTCTTCCATCTTTTTTGCATAGGCTATATTATGCATTAATAAATGAATTCACATATGTGTTTAATACTAAGCAATTTCTTTATTCATCTTATTTAAGCTAACTGTTTTAGGTGATCAACAGTCTCCTTCAGATATATTTGTTGTTAACTGAAAGGAGACTCTTTAATTCCTCTTGGAGGCCTTAAAGGAACTGAGCAGGTAAATTCCTAATGTTCGCTCCATATGTTATTGTCATTGCAGCTGTTATTACTGTGATTATTCATATAGTATATGAACATGGATGGGCTGCTCACAACATGCATTAGCCAGCATGATGACTTTATTGGCTTTTTACCTCTGAGTTTAAGACCAAGACACATCATAATCTTTCTTCTCAGTTTCCAGATAACTCTTAACTGAAATATCAATTGAGTTTTTTTGAAGGCAGAATAGTAAGTGCAAATGAAAAAAAAAAAACTACAATCATGACAGACAAGAATAAATCATGGCTCTTATTCCTAGGAGCTATAAAATCATCAGCCAAGGCAGTGGTTGGTGGCCAAAGTCAGAAATAGTTAAAAATCCCCTGATTGTGGTTTCAGGCTACCATTTGATGAGAAACCTTTATTTAGGTACTTACAATGGCAGATCACTTTCAAGTGAAGGAAGATTGCAAGAATTGGAAGAAGAACTATCTCAATTTAGATCGAACATTATTGGACTTTATGAAGTTAGAAGAAAAGGAGAAGAAACAATTGATTTAAAAAGTGGATATATACTCTATTATAAAGGCACACATATTGGAAATACAAGTGGAGTAGGATTCATTATAAATAAAAAGTGGAAGAACAACATTGTGGAGATTGATGATGTATTGGACAGTGGGAAGATTAGTTATTCAACTTAATAGCAGATACCAAATGCAAATAATTCAGGTTTATGCCCAAACAAATTCTCATAGTGATAAAATAGTAGAAAATTTTTATATGGATGTACAAAAGGTGTTTGATCAGACCCAACAAGATTTTTAAATTGTTATGGAGGACTTTAATGCTAAATGAATGATGAAAGTATTGTAGTTACATTTGGTTACGATAATAGACATGAGAAAGGACATATACTTGTGGAGTTTGCAGAAAAAGGAAAACCTTTATATTATTATTTTTTTTAATGAGAAAAATGTTAAAAGGAAATGCACACAGAAGCATCCAAATGATGGTACAGCTGAATTGGATTATATTTGGACTAACAGAAAATACATATTTCAAGATTGTAATGTTCTTAATAAATTTAACACAGGAAATGATCATCGATTAGTAAGATGTAGGATACCTGTTAATACAAAATTAGATAGACAAAATTTATTAAGAAAAACAGTACTCAACAGTTGACATTCCTAATCTTCAAAAACATTCTAATGAATTTAAATTAGAACTTGCAAATCATTTTCAAATATTGACAGAATTTGAACATCATTCAGTTTTGAATGAAATTAATAGGAAAATGATACACTTTTAAAAACTGCAACAAAGATAGCTAATAGACTGACCAATAAAATTTCTACCAAGACTGGAGAAAATATGAAGAAAAGAAAAAATATGAAAATATATGCATTAAGAAAAATTGAATATCTCATATTTTGTAAAATGGTGTGAAAAAGAGTTGATAATGATATAAGAAAGCATAATTGTGAACTAGCAAGGAAAGCCATCAAAGAGAATAAAAGTCTAAATAACATTTTGGTATTGGTAGGAAGCTTATATCTGAAATAAGAAAAAAAGATGGAACAATTACTAAAAAGAAAAATTACATCATGAAATGTGTAGAAAAGTTCTATCAAGAATTATATAGTTATAAGTTCTAGCTGACCTTGTTCAAATTTCTGACACAATTCTTCTTTAAACTCTTGCATCATATTCATCATCATTTTCATCATCATTCGCATCTCAAATATTTCTTCTTTCTCTTTTTCCTCTATTTTTTTCAACAATATTTTTTTTTGACTAAATTTAAATACGAGCTGTTTATTTATTTTTCTTTCTAAAATGGAAATATACGCTGACTTCATCCCCTCCTTTGTCGATTTTTCTCTAATCGATCCTAATGCTTTAGCTCCACCCAAAATAACAACTGTCTGATTTAAAAAAATGATTTCTCTTAACCAACGTAAATAGCATAAATGTCTTTTCATTTAAAGAAGAAAAAAAAGGTTTTGGTCAATTCTTTTTTTTTTTTTAAGTTAAACCACTTTTAAATATGTAATTTAGCTTTTCTTTAAGGTTTTTATTTTTAAACAAGAAACAAAGTATTTAATTACTGTTGTTTCTTAGGTCCAGCCCCAAACGTTGGGAGACATTTGTACTGGATGGATCCGCTGAATGCACTTACTTACACATATATATGTTTTGGCTAGTTTCAAACTTCTTCATAATACATTTATAATCTGATTTAATTATAAATGTTACATGAATGAACCGGCACATTTGAGCAAAATGGGAAATATTATTGATAGCTTTAACTATCAACAATGACCCACATCGGCTGCTAAATTCAAATCCCTACTACCCAAACACATTTGTTTCAGAGTAAACCCCAGGTGCCAGCTAGTCTCAGACTAATGTATTTGGTCAGTAGGCTCATAATCCAGCGCTCGAAATGATCCCAAAAACTAGCTCAGTCTAATTTTAATCAATGATAAAATATAGAAAAAAGAATTGGTAAAAAGAGATTGATAAAAAGACTTTGATAAAAAGAAATGACCGACAAATAAAAGTTTTAATCTAAAGACAATTTATTTTAACTAGTCTTAATTATACTAAATTTAAATATCTTTATAACTTTTAACTAACATAATATTGGTATTTTTGTCACGCACATTTGAAATAAACACAATATATATATCTTATGAAAAAGCAAAATAATATTTGACATTGATAAATTATCTAACATTCACAAACATGCACATCAATAGTTCATTTTATGCATGCTTATAGAGTTCAAATTACTTGTCTCTGTAGGATTTACGAATTACAGTGGTGGCTACTATATATAAATGAGAATACAAAAATGTTTTACCTAGGATTTTTGGAACGTGGATGTAGAACTTCATTTTCTTTAATTACTGCTTTAGGTGAGAATATTTCCAGCCGGCTGGGACGTTTTCTTGAGGAGTTTTATTATTCTTCATGATTATTATTTCTGGAGACAGTTGAATATTGATGGAGGATTTCTGAGCTGTTAAGTAGACATTATTTCACGGGCAGGTCTTGCTGATCTTGTTGGACTAAGGGCTGAAATAAGAGCGTATATTCCCAAAAGCTGCTCAGCACTGAATTTCTGTTTCTGGATACATAATATAAATTGCACTGTTATCTGAACTGAAACAAGACTGACACTAGACAAAACTGAAACTGAACATCCGATAAAAATCTAGCTATTTATGTATGCAAAGTGTTTTTGTTTTAATATCCTCCGGCAATATGTGTTGTCGAAATTCCTTTAGTAACTAATCCTTTGACAACGTGTTTTTGAAGATTGTTTAATTAGTAGTAGCCATTACAAAACATGTTGTTTTTATATCTTTAATTAGTAACCCACCGCTGTGTTTTTAAATACATTTCATTTCAATATTTATTTTCATGTGTTTTTCAATATGATTTTAAAACGCATTTATTATATATCTTATTAACAAGCTAACATTTATTTTTATTTACCATCGCACATATATACGCATTTATTCTAATAAACTGGAATGAAAAGATATTTATATTTTAACTTTTAATTTATGATAATAACACTCTTTAACTTTTATGAACTCTTCAATTTTTAAATCTTATTTTCACGAAAACAAACTGCATTTACATTTAATAAAGAAACTTTTAAACTTTTACCTATTATTTCTCTTTTAACAAAGGATTTTTATTTCTAATAATTTTTTTAAACAAATTGTTATGTGCCAATTTCAATATTGGTACATTGCCCCCCCCCCCTTCGTTTGAGAGTAAAATGTGTCATTTTTGACCATTTTATCTCTGAAACTTTAATTCTTAATTCCAAATATTATTATTTTCTAAGTTTGCTTTTTAATATCTTTCATTTTACATACTAAGGGCAATCTTCAATTATGCTTTACTTCTTTCTATGCTGAATACATTGCTTACAATGTTCTGAGTCCTGGATAGTGACCACTGGACAAACTAATTTTGTGACACAGGGATCTTTTGAAAATGAGGTGGATGCAGATTTGCTGACTTATACCGACTTACACTATGAAAAACGAAGCTTCGGTTGCGGATTCTCTTGATCGGACTTTGACTAAGAAAAGGTCGCTGCGAATGGCAGGAATTATCAACTGTCCATTTTCGACTTACACTTTGGAAAACGAGGTACGAGATATGGGGATTCTCCCCTGAAGAAGTGACTTGCGGCTCATGCTGGATTTGCCCAGTGCGCATTTTAAAAGAGGAATTATCCCTACCAATCCATTACGGGTACTAAGATTTATCCAGTCGACAGCTTTAAACTTATCCTTAACTAAACTTATTTCTATACTACCCTCATTCCCTTTAGTTTCAAACCCTTACACACTCTTAATACAACTTAGATTGACTCCCATTTATATTATTTTAACCTTTCAATATTATCTTACATATTTATTTAATTTTACAATACTATTCTAAACTATCACAGACATCGGTTTACATATTTATTTATATTACGATATTTTAATTTTTTTTAAAACCATTACTCAACTTTTTATCTATGTGCGTGTATTCCAAAAAACTATTTTACTTTATTACAATTCATTCATTATTATACAGATATCCTTGACTTAATTACTTTAAACCATTTATTTACTTTCTTTTATTAACTTGCGTGTATTCAAAACAAACTTTTATTTTATTACGCTACTTTCTTTATTAACATGTGCGTGGAGAGGGGGAAAAAATCTTTTATTTTATGAAGCCTCCATTATTATTATTACTTAAACAAATTCTGATTTTAACTTTCATTTTAATTTATCATTATTCATTTATTTCTAATTTATTATTTTAGTTTTAAATAGAAGTTTCAGATTCAAATTTATCAAATTATTGATGTTAGAATAATCATATTCATGTGCATTGTCCATTTCCGGTCCTTTTTGTTTATTTCCTTTACTATTCCGCCCGTTTTCTAACTTTTAAACTTTGTCAGGCGGTTCCTTCTTTCTTTCTACTAACTCACTAACATAAATTATACTCCATATTCTCACTTCTATCCCTCAATTAAAATTATTTTATCTCTTTCTCTTTCCGTTCTATTTTCTGCCTTGTAAATCAGAAAATCTTTAAGCTTCACAGACCTCCATATTACTTCAGTATTAGAATATTTTTTTCTATGCTTTCTTTTTGTTTTAAGTCTCCGTCTAAAACGAATATGAACGTTTACTTTCACCTTTTTATTTTTATTTTCTATCTTGATTAATTTTATTTCCAAACTACTATGCTTAACGCTATCTTCTGCCTTTTGATCTACACAGGTTTCTACTTTATTGGTCACAACACTATCTGATTCTAATTCAATTTCTATCTCTTTTATCACCTCAACTTCCTGACTTTCTTTAACTAAATCTACCTCTACGATATCTTGGCTTTTCTCTACCTTTCCTCTAATTTCACATCTTATTTCTCTTACTTCTGCTCTGAGTTCTTTAATTTCTGTTTTAAGTTCTAGCTGACCTTGTTCAAATTTCTGACACAATTCTTCTTTAAACTCTTCCATCATATTCATCATCATTTTCATCATCATTCGCATCTCAGCTACTTCTTCTTTCTCTTTTTCCTCCATTTTTTTCAACAATATTTTTTTGACTAAATTTAAATACGAGCTGTTTATTTATTTTTCTTTCTAAAATAGAAATATACGCTGACTTCACCCCCTCCTTTGTTCATTTTTCTCTAACCGATCCTAACGCTTTAGCTCCACCCAAAATAACAACCGTCTGATTTAAAAGAATGATTTCTCTTAACCAACGTAAATAGCATAAATCTCTTTTCATTTAAAGAAGAAAAAAAAGGTTTCGGTCAATTCTTTTTTTTTTTTAAGTTAAACCACTTTAAATATGTAATTTAGCTTTTCTTTAAGGTTTTTATTTTTGAACAAGAAACAAAGTATTTAATTACTGTTGTTTCTTAGGTCCAGCCCCAAACGTTGGGAGGCATTTGTACTGGATAGATCCGCTGAATGAACTTACTTACACATATATATGTTTGGGCTAGTTTCAAACTGCTTCATAATACATTTATAATCTTATTTAATTATAAATGTTACATGAACAAACCAGCACGTTTGAGCAAAATGGGAAATATTATTGACAGCTTTAACTATCAACAATGGCCCACCTCAGCTGCTAGATTCAAACCCCTACTACCCAAACACATTTGTTTCGGAGTAAACCCCAGGCGCCAGCTAGTCTCAGACTAATGTATTTGGTCAGTAGGCTCATAATCCAGCGCTCGAAACGATCCCAAAAACTAGCTCAGTCTAATTTTAATCAATGATAAAATATAGAAAAAAGAATTGGTAAAAAGAGATTGATAAAAAGACTTTGATAAAAAGAATTGACCGACAAATAAAGTTTTAATCTAAAGACAATTTATTTTAACTAGTCTTAATTATACTAAATTTAAATATCTTTATAACTTTTAACTAACATAATATTGGTATTTTTGTCATGCACATTTGAAATTAACACAATATAATATATCTTATGAAAAAGCAAAATAATATTTGACATTGATAAATTATCTAACATTCACAAACACGCACATCAATAGTTCATTTTATGCATGCTTATAGAGTTCAAATTACTTGTCTCTGTAGGATTTACGAATTACAGTGGTGGCTACTATATATAAATGAGAATACAAAAATGTTTTACCTAGGATTTTTGGAACATGAACGTAGAACTTCATTTTCTTTAATTACTGCTTTAGGTGAGAATATTTCCAGCTGGCTGGGACGTTTTCTTGAGGAGTTATTATTCTTCATGATTATAATTTCTGGAGACAGTTGAATATTGATAGAGGATTTCTGAGCTGTTAAGTAGACATTATTTTACGGGCAGGTCTTGCTGATCTTGTTGGACTAAGGGCTGAAATAAGAGCGTATATTCCCAAAAGCTACTCAGCACTGCATTTCTGTTTCTGGATACATAATATAAATTGCACTGTTATCTGAACTGAAACAAGACCGACACTAGACAAAACTGAAACTGAACGTCCGATAAAAATCTAGCTATTTATGTATGCGAAGTGTTTTTGTTTTAATATCCTCCGGCAATATGTGTTGTTGAAATTCCTTTAGTAACTAATCCTTTGACAACGTGTTTTTGAAGATTGTTTAATTAGTAGTAGCCATTACAAAACATATTGTTTTTATATCTTTAATTAGTAGCCCACCGCTGTGTTTTTAAATACATTTCAGTTCAATATTTATTTTCATGTGTTTTTCAATATGATTTTAACATGCATTTATTATATATCTTATTAACAAGCTGACATTTATTTTTATTTACCATCGCACATATATATATGCATTTATTCTAATAAACTGGAATGAAAAGATATTTATATTTCAACTTTTAATTTATAATAATAACACTCTAACTTTTATGAACTCTTCGATTTTTAAATCTTATTTTCACGAAAACAAACTGCATTTATATTTAATAAAGAAACTTTTAAACTTTTACCTATCATTTCTCTTTTAACAAAGGATTTTTATTTCTAATAATTTTTTTAAACAAATTGTTATGTGCCAATTTCAATATTGGTACACTACTATATCTATTACATATTCTGAATTGCCCAGAATTTTAAATGAAGAAGTGAGACATGCAATTAAATTTATGAGAAAGGGAAACCTCCAAGTAATGATGGAATTATAATTGACATTTTAAAAGAAGCAGGTGAAGAAATAGAAAAAAAATAGCAGTTATATAGCAAATGTCTATATGATGAAGATGTACCAGATGATTGGAAGAATACAGTATTAATATTAATATTTAAAAAAGATAATAAAAAAGATATTAGAAATTACAGACTGATCAGTCTTTCATCAGTTTTGTACAAAATTTTCACCAAGATAATTACAATTCATCTATAAAGAACTTTGGATTTCAATTCAATCAAAAGAACAACCTGGATTTACAAGTGGTTTTAGTATAATGGGTCATATCAAATATTGAGAGAAGTTATAAAGGATCAATGAATAAGAGTTGACATTATGCTTTAGATTTGTAGATTATGAAAAGGCATTTGGTTTTAAAAGCATTTCTTCAGTGATTAAAGCATTGGATCATCAAAGTATAGACCTAGGATATTATCATATTTTAAAGAATATTTATAAAAATGCAACACCAACAATTAGATTACATAATGATACTAGGAAGATTAACATTGAGAAAGGTGTAAGACAGAGTGACTCCATATCTCCAAAACTTTTTATAGCCATGCTGCAAAGAAGTATTTTGTGGTTTAAAAGAGGAAGTTAAAATTTAAAAATAAATGGACATTATTTAAGTCATTTAGATTTAGCAAATAATATAGTTGTTTTTGAAAATAATGCTTTAGAGCTGCCGGAAATGTTGCAAGAGTTATCAGATGAAAGTAAGACTAAAAGTAAACATTAAGAAGATTAAAGTAATGTTCAATGGGTTTTTTCAAAAAATGAAAATAAAAATTAATAATGATGAGTTAAAAGAACGACTACAAATATCTTGGTCAGATTATTTCTACAGATGGAAACAAAATGAATGAAATTTATCACAGAATTAAATTGGTTAAAGTGCTTTTGATAGAAATAACTTAATATTAAAAGCAAATATGCCTGTGTTTGAAAAGGAAAGTTTTTAATAAATGTGTTTCACCAGTTTTTACTTATGGATTTGAGACTTGGACCTTAATAGAAGAGCAATACAGAGACTTCAGACTACTCAAAGGAAGTATGGAGAGATGCAAGTTAGGAGTAACAAAAAGAGATCGAAAATGAAATACATGGATAGAGAACAAATAGGTATTAATGACATCATTAAAAGAATTAAGAGACTGAAGGGGAGTTGGGCTGGATATATTTCTAGAAAAGATAATAGATTGACAGTTGAAATCTTAAACCGGATTCCAAGTGATTGTAAAAGACCCAGAAAGAGTCCACATGTAAGATGGATGAAATAAGGAAATGTGCAGGGGTCATATAAAGAAGAAAGGCTAGAGATCAGAGAAGATGGATTGCACTTAGAAAGACCTTGATTTTGCAATGGATTGACAATGGTTGACAATGATGACCACATTATACTATACATATACCATTTAATTATGTGTATCTTGACATACATTGCAGACAAATATAGTTTTATAAATATTTTATTAAATCATTTTAAATTAAATCTAAAATAAATAAGCATTTACTTTAAAATTTTAATACATCAATATTTTTAAGACTTTGTATAGTGATGCCTCTAAAATAAAGGCTTATAAAACTGAACGAACAGCACAATCAATAATTTTCTTACTAAATTTTTATACAACAAAGGCATATACAGGTCAGATTTGCTTATATGTTTATTTGTACCTTTAGCAATAAAAATATATTGAATATTATTTTTTAATTATTGAGTTGCATACATATAATAATCTTGGCATGCACAAGGCATTTCACAACTCTGGAAAGTTGAGCGGGGAAAACCGATTAATGCTATGAAAAAGAAAAAAAAATTCCAGGCAATAAAACAAAAGTAAAATGTGTTTTTATTAGTGTTGCTTTTGCTTTTAAAAGAACTATTTTAATTTTCACTATGAAACACACAACAGTTCAATATAACATCAAGAAAGAAAAAAAAAAATCAAAAGAAAAAGCTGTAAAATGATCAACCAACAAAAATGATATACTTCATGCCATTAGTTGATATTAGACTTGCAGGTACTAATTAAAACCATGAAAAATAGAAGTTTCAATATTAGCATAAGTTGCTTTTAAAAAATTGATTTAAATTTTCACTATGATACAGAAAACACAATGTAGAATTTAGCATAGAAATTTCTAAGACAAGAAATTGCACATTCTGCAAGTGGTATAATTCAACCAACAGTTATATGAATTTGTATAAGTATAAATTTGTTTATATTCTTGTAAACGTTTTGATTACATTAAAATTAAATTGAATAGAATGTACAGCAGTTAATTTTATATGTATATTTATTTACATTTGTTTTTGATTTTGTATTTATTTTTCCTGTTTAAATGATTGTTTGGGATGCTAATATTACTCTAGGTTATGGGCATGAAATGGATTCCTCCTAATTATTATCTATTCCAATGTGAGCCACAACAAATGGATGAGACAATGACCAATCTTTTGGAAACAATAAATTTGTTATAATAGACTATAATGTTAATATTCCTATCTACATAAATATATACTGCAAGCTATTTATTTATCAACTTCATATCTTTTTAAATTGTAGTAAAATTATGATAATTTAAAAAAAATATAGAATTAATATATAAATAATGTAAGATTACAAAAGACCTTAAAAATATTGACATGTTAAATTTAGAATTAAATATAAATTAATTTTAGATCTAATTTAACAATAATTAAAGACAATATGAATAATAAAATTTACGAGGGGAGACCCAAAAATAACCAGAATCACTCTCTAGTTTGCGTGACTGCTGTAGTATATACTTCTGCTGTTAGGTACTTCTTGTAGCACTCTTCTGCATCAATAGGCCAAATGACATCACCATGTGAAATCATGGAGCCATGTAGCACATTTTTTGTAAAGTGCATTTTACATATTTCTTGATTTTTTTATAGTAGCTGAAAAGGTTGAACAATGTGAAATTCTGTTTTCATTTACAAAAAATGACAATGAAAACAGTCAGCAAACTTTATCGCATTAAAAACAACTTTTTTTATGAGTGGTTTAATTGAAATGTTAAATTCATCACATCCCTAAAAAGCTTGGCAAGTGAAGTCCAAAGTCAAAACAAAGCTTTTTTTTTTTTTATGCAAATGACATTTTTCTCTCAGATTTAGTTTGTAACAGTCAGGCATTTTATCTGCAAGGTCTGAAATATTAACATGATGTGAAAAACATAAACATCCCATTTTGTGGCAAAGAAAAGAGTGCAAATTCCACCCTAACAAAGTATCAACCCTCAAAGCCTTAAGTGCAAAACACTATCAGCCATATTCGCTCGATCCGCTTTGTGCAATTTTTTTTTAATCCCTCGAATGAAAAAATATCTCAATTTTTTTTTCCAGACTTTAGAAGTCATGGTGAAAAAATGGCAGAGGTGTTAAAAGGCATCATTTTGCAAGTATTTCCAGACTACCTTGAAAAATGAAAAACTAATTGCATCAAATGGATAATAATTTGAAAGAGATTAAATTTATAAGGCTTAAAAATAAAAAAAAATTTTATTATAAAATTCTGGTTATTTCTGGGTCCTTCCTTATATATAAAACAATAATTGAATTAAATACAAAAATTAATATATATATAGTTAATATAATATTTATCAAAACATGTATATTTATGGATCAATAATGTGCAATATTTACATGTTTATGTATTATTTATAGCTCTAAAGAAGACCGATGAATAGTTGAAATTGTTAGCTTAAATAAAAAGATGACTAAAGAAATTGCTTGGAATTAGATACATATTTGAAATGATTTGATATTCTTATTATTTCTATTTAGTAACACTTAATTATGATAAGTAGTACTTTGCTACTTTCTTAACAATTTATTCAAACAATTCAATTTTAAAACTATATTTTAATGAGCTTTTGATATAATCATGATTTATTTAAGTTGAAGTCTGTTGGTTTAGTAAATGTTTTGGTTTTAATGAACCATATTAAATAATTATCAATCTAACTGTTTTCATACAATATTGTATAATTTTGTATTATTATTGGTAAAGTAATATAAGGGATTTAAACCCAGACTTTCAAGCTCCCTTCAGTCATCTACTCAATCTCATACAACTGATATACCTGAGATGGCAAACAAGGGCTTTGAACATGTAATCATCAGATTTTCAATGATATGGACAGCTGAAGAACGGAGAAGATTGAAGCCTGTCCATTAAAGTTTGAAGATTTGCTATCTTAATATAAACCGAGCACTGATTATATATGTGTGAGAACTGGACCAACTGATGAGTATTAGTTCAGAATGAATACATATATTGGAGATCATTTATATCTTTTTCGCATGTATGTGTCAGTTGCATTTGTTAGAGAGGATGATTAAAGGGAGCTTGAAAATCTGAGTTCAAATCCACTCTAATTATTTCATATTTAATAAATTTTCTATTTTATTGTATTTCTATCACAACAAATAAATAAATATTTATTCTTTACAATAATATTATATTTCCATATATGAATATTAATCTAACACAAAATACATCACAACTCAATGACTTATTTTAAATAAGCAATTAATTAATCTCAACAAAACTATTATTTTATGAAATCATTGCAAAAATCATCTCTACCGAGTAATCTGTAAAAATGTTAAACAGCAAAGGCATTCTACTGCTAAATGATTCTTTTGAGTCATCTGATCTGCTTTTGAAAAGAAAGTCAACAATAAACGCATTGCATATGCATTATTATTATTTTATTTATTTATTTTTTATTTTAAAAAAAAAACTTACTAGTTGTTTAAAGCTTTCCTTCCAAGGATTTTCAAACTCATACTCCTCTGGATGAATAAATTCAAATCTACAAGTACTTATATGGAATAATGGCACTTCATATTCGTAAACACTTTGGTAAAGAGTTTTCCTATTAAGAAAAAAAAAAAATCTGATAAGAATGAAATATTTTTGATTATAATCATAAATTATTTCAATTAAACTAAATTCAAAGCATTCAAAATGAAATAATAATAATAGTAATGATGATGATGATGATGACCTGGTGTTTTTCAAGTTTAATAAAAATGTCTTCAAAATATCTCTCAAACATTAACATTTCAACTAAAATATCCTTAAAACTATAACTGTCTAATCAATCTCCACAAATTATATATCGTAATGCAGATGCATCATAAACGTATATAAATATTATAGCAAGCACCAGAAAATGAAAATACATTGACCCATACACTTGAGACGTTCCACCACTCTCTATAATACTAAATCTTTTGGAGAAACTATGATGCTGAAGAATAAAATGAAAATGGACACACTAATAACAACTTAAGACTACTTATTTTAATTTAACCATCGTTTACTTCATCTTATTCAATGGTAAAGTGTGTTCACACATACATGAATTCCATCTATATCTACAACCGAAATATAATGGCAGACCCAGTACAGTTTATAATTTTTGAAGTTAAATAAAAGACTTGTTTATTGTTGTGAAATAAGAGCTACAAAAATAAAAAGGACAAAAAAAAAGTTGTGCTCTCTCAACTATATTTAAAGTAACCAGTATGTCAAGATAATAAAGTAGTATTGCCTAGATAAGCATTTACACAAAATTCTAAAATATATACAATTGTGGAGATCTAAAAAACATTAAAAATGAAATAACAAAAAGCTAAGTTCATACCCAAATGTGAATTATTTAGATAAATGTCAAAGCTAATGAAATAGTTTTAAATAAGCCGAGTTTATATTATCCAGGAAGAAAAACAACCAATATGAAACTATTATGAAATGATAATTTTTCTTAACACGATTATTAGCAGCTGAAACATCTAATTGGTACATTTAAATTTTGCTAGAAATTATCAATAATATACATAAAAAAAAGTAAATGTATTCTAAATAATATTATGCAAGGGACTTATGACGGTCGGCACAAAAATGATCTATCTTTACTCTAATCCAGTCCCATTTATTGCATTAGAACAGTCACAAATATTAAATGATGGTGCCAAATAAAGATCCAGAGTAGTTTTTGTCTATCAGTGAGGAGTACTTAACCATTAGTAACCATTATTGCTTTTATATTAAACTAATGAATTGGGAATTCAAACACCCTTTCAATCCAAGCTAATTTGCATGCAAAGTGATATAAGTCTGATACTAGCAACCAACAGAATTTATATGCTCTTTGTTTGTTTGTTTGCAAAAACCTTGTATTATTTAGGGCAATGATTAGAATGGAAGATTGTGGCTTAAGTTCATGAATAGTAGTTTCAGCTATATCAGTGTTTGAAATTCTTATGAACTCCCAAACAATAAAATAATATTGTTTTTGTTATTATTTTTTTTATTGTTCAAAGTCAGCAATAGATCACTACATGTAACAATGGTGAAAAGAGAAGTGATAAATGAATGATTATTTTTTATGACAAATGGCTAGCACATTAGGCCTGCAATGAAGGTTATTTATTGCTAGGCAAACAAGGTAACAAAAAAACACTTTTAATTTTCTTGTTTTTATTATGAGTATGAACATAGCTAAGGAAGAATTTGGTATCTTTCCCAGCAGGAATAGACATGGGTTATCAGGTCGTATACCTGAAAAATCCTCATAAAGATAATGCATTGAAAGAAGAGACATTGAGAGTTGGTACTTGGAATGTAAGGTCATTGAAAAGTGTTGGAGAATTGGAAAAGGGAAATGAAAAAAAAAATCTTGATGTTATGGGATGAAGTGAAGTGATTTGGAAGGGCTGTTTAGAAAATAATTAGTGGTAATATTAAGTTTGTTTGTTTCTGGGGCTGATAGAGCAGTAAAATGGAGTTGGTATTGTTGGAAAAAAAAATTGCGATAGAATTACAAAGATAGTATTGATGACAGTCTTATAATGATGAGGATAATTGCAACATCTAAGAATTTAATATTCATACAAGTTTATATGCATACTACTATTCAGGGTGATGTAGCAATAAATGAACTGTATGAAAAAGTGGAGAAAATAATATAACGAGTCACTAAAAATGCATATATATTGTTGCTAGGTAATTGGAATGCTGCTGTGGTGATAGATAAGAAAGGAAAAAGTTTTGGAAATTATGATATTGAAAAAAGAAATGAAAAGGATAGTTGTTTTGTGGAATTTTTAAAGAGAATAATTTTGTGATTGCATACATTTGGTTTATAAATCATCCAATAAGATTGTATACATGAAAAGCTCCACTTGATAAAGTTAGTTGATAAATTATAGATACATGATAGATATATGGATGGTATTAAGGGATCATATGCCTTGCCTGGTACTGATAAAATCTCTGATGATAATATGGTTATGACTAAAATAAAGTTAAATTCTAAAAGGATGAACAGAGAGAGAAGATATGGAAGATGGGACTTGGATAAATTGAAAGAAATGAAGAAAGAATGGTTTGGTTTCACATATGAAACAAATATTAAAGAGGATTGATAAAGATGAGGAATATAGGAATGATTCCGATAAATGTTATTGTAGGATTAAAAAGGGAATATTAAAAACGGCAAAACATTTGATAAGAACTATTTGATTACAGAAACCTAAACAATCTTGGATAACAGAAGACATATTGAAAAAGTGGAAAAGATGGAAGAATGCCAATAACAAGGGAGAGTGAAGAATATATATAAAAAAATGAACTAAGTAAAGAAACAGATTTAGCAAAAGAAAAATGATTTGAACAAGAATGCAGACACATAGAAATGATTCAACAGGCAACAAGATATCTGGTATTTGAGAAAAATATCATTTGAGGAAACAGATAATGGTTAATGAGAGAAATAACTGATAAGAATAGAAAGAGATTAACTGATAGCAATGATATATTGAAAAATGGAAAGAATGTCTTCAATATCTGATTAGACAAGAATGTGATGCAATTGATTATGAACTTGTAAATAAAAGTAAGTATGGACATTTTGAGAGAAGTAATTAAATCAATCATAGAAATAAAAAATGGAAAAGCTGTCAGTTAATATCTATATAATTTTTGAAAGAAATGGGAAAAACTATTATGAAGAAAATTGGTCTGTCCAATCTGATGTATAATAATGGATGTTGTCCTAAAGATTTCTTAAAGCTAGATTCCAACTTCTAAAAAAAGAGAAATCTATATCAGATGTAAAGATAACAAGACAATAAGTTTGTTATCTCATGATTCAAAAATATTACTGAGAATTTTAACTCAAAGAATTTATGGGAAGGTAGAATGTTGTATTGGAGAAGAAGAGTTTGGTTTTCAAATATAAGAGATGCTATTAGTGTTGTTAGAACAATTACAGAAAGCCATATTGAAACTGATTTATGGATTTGGAAAAAGCATTTCATAGAGTAGTCTATCTTATATATATATATATATAATCATAAGTGAAATGGAAATAGAAGCAAATGATGCAATTCGTTAAAAATCTTGGATGTCTTACTTGACTAACTTTATAAAAGAACAACTACTGTTAAAAATCTCACAGGAATAGAGCACCAGTAGTAAAATATAGTGTTCTTAACAAAGTATTAGTATTTTTTTTATTAAATAATAAACTTGCTCTGGCCCAATTAAATATATGTTTTAAAAAAAGAATAACATATTTCATGAAATAGTTAATGCAATCTTAAAGAAAAAATAGAACTTAATTTTGTAAGTAATTTTATAGTTTTTGTTAAAATATATAAATGTAACTTTAGAGTTTTTTTTTTTTTTTATAAATTTATTTAAATTAAATATTCTTCTAGAAACTATATATAGGTAATGGAAGTGATGATTTGTGGAGAAAATTGAGAAAAGCTTAAGATATTTGAATCTTATGGTGTTGTTTTTTTTTTTGTCTTTTGAAAAAAATAAATTAAAGGCATTATTAATAGATTCTTTGTTATTGTATTCTTTCAATCTTTTTTTTCTTAGGCAATAAATCATCTGCTTTCAGAAGTAGAAATACACATCTACCCTAAGAAGTTTTGTAAAAAATCTTAAGTGATGATTTTATATAAAGCATTACATGGGAGAAATTTTAAATCTTACATCTATGTGTTTGGTGACATTTTTTTAAAATTTAATTCCAACTTTAATGTAATATTGTTGGAATTTCAAAACACCATATATATTGTATGAAGGGTTAGAAATAAGTATACTTTTCCATAAGCTTCAGCAAAAGGGTGAGTGAGCAGAGTGAGCCCAATGGAGATTGAGTGCCAAAGATGATAGCCCCCTCTCACCCAATCTGAAATAAACTTATGATCATTTTGAAAAATAAAAGAGTATTTTAGAAAAAGACAAGACTAATTCAGAATATATATATACTGGGCAAAGAATAATGATCAGATTAGAGAATAATGAGGCTGAAGAAGTGAGTATAGATATAGGAGTTGGACAAGGAGGCTGCATGTCACCTATACTTTTTGATGTTTATTTAGGATATATTATTAGATAAATATTTAAAATGCAGAAGAGCTAATATTGAAGGTAATAATAAAATAAGATTTGTAGGTAATAAGGCTTTTATAGATTAGTATGAAAAGAATCTCCAGAATATGTTGAACAAATTGGAAGGAAAATGTATGGAATAAAGATTAATGTTGAGAAGACTAAGTGTGAATATGAAGGAATACAAAGAGAATATAAATTGATGTTCATGATAATATAGTTAAATAGGCAAATGGATTTAAGCATTTGGAGAATTTGATTAAGCGAGGATGAGAAAAAGATTAATTAAATGCTAAGTATGAAATATATTGTTATAAGATTGTAAAACATGGACAGTGAAGAAGCCTTTGAAATGTGGTCATGGAGTGAATGAAAAAAATTAGTTAGTTGAATAAAATGACAAATAAAAAGTTTTGAAAAGGGTAATTGAAAAAAAAAAAAGATTGGTTGAGGAAATTAGCAGTAGAAAGAGAACCTGAATTGGACATATATTAAGAAGAAAGAATAGTTTAGTGAGGAATGTTTTGGAGGAAATAATGAATGGAAATGAGAAAGTTGACTTTGCTGGGTAATATATAAGATAAGAAGAGGTGTATAGAATTGAAGATTTGAAAATGAACAGATTACAAAGAGGAAAAAAAGAAATTATCTGTGAGACAACTCTCTGAGAATCTGTGATATGACAGAATATGATTGCTTGATGATAATAATAATTACTATTACCATAATTACAATTCTTGATAAAGATGATATACACTAAACAAAGCATCTGATGAACATCAACCAAGTGATGCATGTTTGGCTTGATATTAATGTATCAGCTCTCATGCCATGATTTAGAATTCAAGCCCAGCCAAATAAACATTAGAAATTTTTTGAAATCACAAATATTCCATAAGATTTTTCTTTCAAATAGCCAGTACTAAACAATTTAACTAGACTTTTTGATGACTATAAAAACAAAGATGCCATACTGTTGTGAGTTCTTAGCCTAAGGTTAACCTTTATAAGTATACTATAATCTTTTTAAAGGCAGAGATTTTAAAAGGGAGAACATTACAATTTAAAACATGTGGGATAAATTTTGTTCATCTTAATTATTTTTATTTCTATTTTCATAAATGAGGGTGATAATTCAGAAGTTTAAAATGTTTTCTACAAATGATTGTAGTTCCAGCATGAAACACTAGGTCATTAACTGCTCAACTACCTGGCAGTTCAATGTAAATGCTTGGAAGCAGAAAGGGTACAAATAATGAAGTTATGGAAGATTAAATATGAACAAAGTGATTATACAGAAAGTGAGTTATTGGTTTTTATGCTAGGTTTGGGAAAAGATAAGGGGGATTTAGATATGAAGGTCATGGCATTGACAAGCATTATGTTGTGGAAATGGAATGGAGCATATTATGGGAAAACTTAGGGTGGAGAATGGAAAGGGAAGGTAAAGTGGCTAACAGGTTTCTCTGGCCATAGCTGCTGAAAGATTCCTGACTCCGTTTAAAAAGAAGTCACAGTGCATCACATCACATCAGTAATTTATTGATTAGAAAATGCAAAACTTACCTACTAATCTAAAATATATGTATTTATAAAATTTTAACATCAAAACATGTTCGTTTTTATAGATTTCTTATATTAAGAATAAACTTTTATATATATAAAAGTAAAGATTTTTATCTTTCCGCTTTCCTAGTTCATATATATATATTTATGCAAATACGCACACACGTAATAGAAACACATTCTCCTTCTATAAAAAATATTTGCAATAATTTAATAGCTAGACCAACTTTACTTTTCTTTTTTGGAATCATCAATGATAGAAATTCTTTAGCAATTCTAGCTTTATCTGGCATATGAAACCCGATTAAGAAGCACTATTTTATCACTAATTTTTTAATATTTTAGTATCATTTCAAGAAGAATTAGGTTTATTTTTTCAACGCGATTTACTATTTTATTTCCACTTCTTTGTTTTAATTAAGCTGTTTACAACCACGAAATATGATCATTATTAATAAATTAATAACTAGGAAAGCTAGGTTGACATTTTCATTAAAAACAAACAGATATTTTGTTAGCTGTTTGAAATTTATAATTAATTACCCTCTCTGGAAACAATTTCCTTTTAAAAATAATTAAAAAAATCTATGTCACTCTTTTCAGAACAGTTGGAAGTTTATTTACTTTTTTAAGCATTATACAAAACATTTTTTTTGGCTAATAAAAAAAAAAAAATATTTGCCATGTTAATATTAAAATGTTAGTTTTAATTATTATCAAAATCAATAATATGATACCTTTATTTATGTATTTAAAAAATTAAAATTGTAAAATTTATTAATATAAAGTAACCATGAATTTGTGAGAAGACAACTCAGTAATTCGTAAACATTGCTTTTCTCTATTACAATATCATTATATAAGTTTATCTTAAGTCATAAATATAAATGGATTCAAACATTTACAAGGATGCAAAATTAAATACACTTCCTTATATCTTTAAAGTTCAACTATATTTATTAAAAATATGTATTTAAATTATTAGAAACAATAATTTTTCTTTTAAACTTATTAACTACATACCGATCATATAATATGCAAAAATGTATTTTATTAAAAACCAAATTTATGAGTTTAAAATGCCATGGCAAGTCAAGCGTTGTTAGCCGAGAGGTCATCGCAACCGCTTTGCAAGCAAGTAGTTGGTTGCAGACGGTTGTGGGTTCGCGTCCCGGCCGATGCTATGACATATGAAAAAATGCCATGGCAAACCACTTTCATCAAAAAATCTATTTTATACCATTTTATTAAAAAATACAGAGAATATGTTAGATTTTAATTCAAACAGAAAAAAAACTTAAATATTGTTTATAAAATAATGATTAACACATTCATAATTAGTAATCATTTTTAAAATAAAGAATACAAAATGTCAATAATGTTTATTAATCTAGTGGTAAAATGGTGGACTCTAGAACCCAACGACCATGGACTGACTGCGACTCCCGCTACAACACTACCGGTATTCAAACTTCTATGAACTTCTACGCAATATATTACTAAGTTATTGATTTTTTTAAAAATTCTGGATGCTTTAGTACATTGGTATTGAAGTGAACTCTGACATTCAAATACTCTCAATCCAGGGGTTGAACTTCTTATGAATATTCAAGCAATATTTATTCAATTTTTTTTTATTAGTAAGAAATATTTTCTCTGTCAAAAACCTTTCAATATACAGACACATTAAAGATACATTATTTTTGCAATTATTATTTAGCAATTTGGACCAATTTTGCTAAATCACAATTCAGTTTTCATTTTTAACAAAATAAGAAACATATTATATAATCTATCCAGGACATTCACTTTAATATTTCACTCCATATTTTACTCTTTATCATAACGATTAGAATGTATATCTACCAAAATTTAGTTGAATTATATATATATTGTTTTATAAAGGAATAAATGTTTTTGTATTATATTTATGCAATACTTCAAACAGTACTAGAAAAATTTATTTTTTTAGTTAAATTTTTTGAAAAATATTAGTTACTTCCATTCACTTATTCTTTTCTACACTGAACGTTCTAGGGTATACTATAATCATCGATATTCCAAATATCATAAATATCATACGACAGCTCTCTCTTTATTGTACTGAACCATGAAAAATATTATGAGTCCAATGAACTTGAATTTTTTTTTTTTTTTACAGTAATGCATAAACAGACATAATGCCAATCTACAGCTGTTATGAAAGGGCTAAATGGGGGTACAGCATAACAAAATATGGCAAATATCTTTATATATTGATTTATATATATAAGTATTGATAAATTCACATTTAAAATGTATTATTACAAACATATCTACATTTTATAAATAATGCTTTTAATTACATATGAATGTACTCATAAAAAAACAAAAGAATTATTATTTCTTCATTTCAGAATTAAAGATAGTATTTAAGAAAGAAGTGTTTAGAAGAAAAAAATGTTTTCTGATCTTATAATCTAATAAATATATTTTTTTTTAAATCAAAAAACTATTAAAAGAGAATAATTAATATTTTAAATAACTTTTATTTAAATCAAGAGTTTAAATAATTATTAAAAGAAAAAAAATCATACGATTTTATTTAAAATATGTATAATATTCTGTACTTGATTGGTAATAAAAATTAAATTTGCAAGTTTCCATGTTGTTGATAATAAAAAAAATGGTTATTTTTCTAATCATTCCTGCATTGTGAATCAATCTTTTTTTTCTTTAATAAAAATCTTATTCCTCTCAGTATCAAATCTATTGATTAAAAACTATTTCAATCAAAAGGATTCCTTATATTTGTTTTATTTATATAAGAGCCATTTCAATTCTCATCTTTATCTCATTTATAATATTATGCCGTTTGGAATACAATTCCACTACCACTATTATTTTAAAGTATTTTAAGTTTAATGCAATTTATATATGAAAAAAGAAAAAAATCTGTCTTGCATTGGTGGTCGAGAGGTCAGCGCGACTGCCTTGCACTTGCAGGCAGTTGCCCGGGTTGCGGGTTCGCGTCTCGGCCGATGCTATGACACTTAAAAAAAAAAAAGAAAGAAAAAATCTTAATATAAAAAACAATAAGGTTTATGACTTAAAGATCTTTGATGAACAAAAACAGTGGGATCAAATCATGAACAAAAACAAATTCTTTTGAGTCAGAGTAATGTATGCAAAAAAGTGGAATAAAAAAATAGTAAAAAAAAAAAAAGACTCATTTAGAAAAACAATATAATATAGGGGATTTGAACACAGACTTCAAAGCTCTCTTCAACAATCCCCTATATTTCAACTAAACTCCAGGTATATAAAATATACTTGTATTTAAAATATTAAGAATTAAATATCTAAAATTCTATAAAATACTGCAGAAAAAAATTAATAACAGAAAAAAATAAAAATTCTAAAACGATAAGAAAAACTGTAAAAGAGAATAAAAGCCTCAAGAATATACAATAATATTTTAATAGTAAATTATTTCAATGTAATTAGACAAAATGTCATGGTCATTAAAATTAGAAATGGCATAATGACATATGTGAAATAATTATACAAAAAGCTATCTAGAGAAGTCACATCTATATTGAAACAGTAAGATCTGCTTTGGATCTTCGTTTCACCTTTTCTCACCTTTTTCACCCTCATATCTTAGTTTGAACCCCAATGTATCGTAGTGTGTCTGCAATGCACTTATATGCCAAAAATCCCGCCCAATTTTAAACCATGAGAACAACGCTCGTGTTATATATAATTGTATAACTCATGCCCAAATAAATAAAATGTTATGGATTATGTGTATTTTCACATAATTTAGATTTATTTAAAAAGTAGGTTATATAGGTCGTAATTGCGCACACACTGTGATATGTATTTTAAAACTTACATTAAGATTATAAAATGTCATTTAAAATTATTTTGTTTAAATCTGTTTACAAAAATATATTACAGTCGTAATATTTGTTTTTGATTTAAATAAAAGTTATATTCGTTTCGTAAATAGATTCAAATATTGAAAGTTAAAAGTAAAATAATTTTCTTTTGAATTTAAAAATCACACCATATATTTTCTGTTTAAAATAAATGAGGGCTGGTAGGAACAATAGTTTTAAATATTTAATGTTATAGAAGCTTATCTAAAAATACAACAGATGTCCACTTAAGGTTTTCTTTCAATTAGTAAAAGTTGTTTTAATTAAATCAAATTTGTAATTCGAATGTCGACAGGGAAATTAACAATAGAAATTAATTAAAATTTTGTTGAATTCCTTTAGACATTTGGATAGGATTGATTACAGCTGATAAGTAAGCAAAGTCCGAAATATTTTTGTAATGCTCCAGGGCAGTTGTATTGTGCAATTTGACTACAAAAAGGAGGGTTTTCTTTTGTTCTCTATTCTAGCAATATTCCAGCAAATATTTGAGTAATATTCCAGCAAAATATTCCAGCAAATATTCTAGTGATTCTAATATCATTCTACAATTGTCCTAGCAAGATTCCTAGCATTATTCTTCGAGCAAGATTTCTAATATATATTGTCCTCAGATTTTCTAGCTACGTGCCTGAAAACTGAAATTTGAAGCCGAGTTTTCATCTTCAAATCAATTTACAGTGTCTACAGTCTCACCTATGAATCACCCAACCTTTAAAATTGCTAACTTTGAAATGACAGAGTAGAACTGGCAAGAAAGTTATTTTCCCCTCAGGAATGGCCGGCGGCTGCTCTATACCATTGAAAGCTGTCACCTAAGGAACCCTGAAACTGCTGCTGAAATATGAACAATCCCAGAGTTTGCTGCTGAATCGTATAAAACCTGCCAACCATCAATCAACCTGCAAATGCTTCTCCAGAGGTAACCCCACATTAACCCAAGAGCTCTTGTGATTCCTATAACTAATATGCTATAGCTATTTCAAAATTGTTTTTCCATTTTACTTGACTTTATTATGTATTCCTTTAACATGTTCTAATAATCAATAATTTTGCTCTCTATCCTTGGGTTAATATTTTATGTTTATTAATCTTTCTTTTATTTTATTATGATAGTGTGTCAGAATAGTCTTTGACCGAGTGAGTTATTCCCTTGTTGAAAGCAAGACGCCAATATTAAGGCATCTTAAATTTATAAAATCCCATTTTTATTATCTTGTGAATCACTCGTTCGAAGGCTATTCTAATCTTTGTTAATATGTATAATGATTAAATAGTTTAAAATCTACATTTTATCGATTTTAACCTATTATGAGAGTATGTACGAGGTGAATGATTAAATGTGTCCCAAATGCATGATTGCGTAAATAAATCTATGCTTTCTTTTCAAACCCGCAGGCATGCATTTTCCTATTTTAAAATATTCTGCTTTAATTTCAAAATTCGTAATTGACGTCGAGAATGGGCGGACCCTTTTAAATAAATTTCTGGGAGTTTGATTGGGCATTTTCTCAATCTAAGTGAATCCATTTTGTATGTTTTATATACATTAGTCGAGTATTGCTGGTAAATAAATTGGTTGTCAAGACCGCTTTGTTTTTTTCCAAGGTTTTAAACAGGCAAGTCCATTTCGCTTTCTGCAGTTCCCAGGCAGAGTGTGTACTCAAATGTCACACCTGGGAATTAGACGCGCTGTCACCCAGTTGCTAAGTTTTGGATGAGTCCAGACTTCGACTGTCCATGACAACACATTTGTACGGGTCAGCGGTGAGATGCCCTCCATAGTCATTTCAAATATTTACCAGTATTTTACTTATATATTTTACAAAGCATCCGTGATTTAAATGTATCACACCCTCCATCCTTTAATAAATTCCTTATTAGCAATACCGACCTCCCAATATAACTTTAATTATAATTATAAAATAAATGCCTTAATCACATCCCCATTTTATTGCTTAGTAAGCTTTGGTCCATGCTATTCTCGAAATCAAGAAGTATTCTATAAACCTTAACATTCAAATGTTTTATTAAACTTCAAAGTTACTCAAAGCACCTCGCATATGTTCCCATCTCTTTTAAGCACATTATCATAAAACTATATTAGCATGAGGGATAGACTATATATCCTTAACAACCTTTTATGTAATTTTATGGAATGTTATGCTAACAGCCATTTTAATAAGCTCCCTGTCTCATATAAGTAGACAGTGGCATTATATATATATTTCTCTATCTAAATAAACCTTTTAAAACTAATTTTGATTTTTTGTTTTATTGATCCCTATCACAGTCTTGGTCTATCTATCTATTTTATACATTTCTTTTGTACCATCTATAGATGTAAATTAGTAACCTAAACTTATCTTAGTATAGAGTCTCTTTGTTTCTCTGACCACCAGGCACCGGTAAAGGGATATATTATTAGTAGCATCAGAGGCATTATCAGGTAGGTGGTGCTGTGGAATTTAGACTTTAGATTTGAACTTAGTATATCTAGAAGGCAACCCTCCTAGAGTGTTCAGTTTCGTGTTTGGGGTTTGAACTCTGTAGTGTTAGCGAGATAGACGAATCTGACCGTTACAATATATTGTTATCATGAATAGTTTAACAAAAAAGTCTGCCCAGATCATAACAGGCAGAATTAATAATATAACACAAAACTGTTATGATATAATCCGGTCACGGCCAGAGTGCACCGTGAAGACCCATCGTAGCAGTACATGAAGGTACATTAGATTACCCAAGATAAATTGTGTGACTATTTAATTAATTATCATTGTCACTAATGACTGTATCTTAAAAACTACACTTCAAAACCCTAATGTATGAATTTTATTTACGTGAGACCTTATAGCCGATCACGAACAAGATGGTATGATCTATAAAACTACTAAAGATTACTTTTCCGAGATTAAATGTATAATCCATTACATCAATATTAACTATTACACGGTGAATATAGATCATTTAACAAAACAGTAAAAGTTATAGTCAGCCTCATAACATAATTGGCTGTAGCTCAGACATACTCAGAATTTTAGCACAGAAATGCCATGTGGAGTATTTGCTTTGCAATAAAAGGTAAGCATATAAACTTTAGATTCTTTCATCGTTAATTTAAATTTCTAATTAAATCAATAGCAATGAGACTCTTATTGTTATGAGTAAATCATGAATTATAATATTACAAAATAGGTTCCATTATAATATTGGCTAGCAAACTTATTTATTAAAAATTAAGGTCCTAATATCACAAAGATCAATAGAAGTGACAATTTCTGGATTATATTCTAGAATTAACAAAGCAATGCGGAGATTATATATGAGGTAAATGGAGTTTTATTATACCCTGTACATCACTAATTACCCAAGAACAAAAGCATTAAGATATTCTCTCATAATTTCAGTAAACCTTGTATACATTACCAGGGACAATATGTGCTCTAATATATGATCTATTTAATAGGGTGGATTTTCTGGTTCTATGTACAAAAAATAGTAATGGTATAGCCAGATTAAATTATAAAATTTACATTTATTTATGACTCAATCAATAAATACTAAATAAATAAATCATTAATACAATGTTCACAAAATTAAATAAAATAAAGGATCATCACCTATACTTGTTTCTATACATGAATAATGTATATGGGTTCCAAAATATACACAATATAAGATTTTCTCACAAATGATTTGGTTTCAGCCCTTATAGGGAAGAGGATGGGTTCAAGCACCTAGTCAATAACATTTCCAATATGCCAATACCAGAACCAATGCACATATACCCCAGATTTATAATAATAATAACAATTGATATTGATAAACCTGTGAGAACTGGCCATGATGAGATAATAAGTCAAAGAGTAGATTTGAATGTCAACTCAGCTGGAAGTATCATATAAATTGACCTACAATAAATTAAGAAAATAATTTAACTGAATGCCCTTTTATAGTTGATAATTGAACATGCGAGACCAACCTAAAGATGAGGGAAACAAATGTAAGCATCATAATATATGGAGACTCTGCTCAACCATACATTTATACAACACATAGAAATGGTATTCCTGTGGATATATTCATCCATGCAATGCAATAACAAAACATTAAATGCCCTGTAGGTTTTTTTAACCATCATCAGAGCAACAAGCACAATTACAGACTGTTCCACGGATTAACGACCAGCACAGAAACACATATAAAGAATATAATAAAATGGCAAATGATTATTCTGAAAGATTAGACCACCAGCACAGAATAATGCCATATAACATTATAAAATAGTGTTAACATTTACTTCCCAAATAAAAGAGACATAAAATTACCCTCATCAATAATCTGCCAAATTAGGAGGCACATGCAATCTTACTAATGTGAATTAAGACATAAAATGAAATAAATAGACTTTATTATAGGAAACAATTGAGATAACAGCCGACTCTGTCTAAAGCATGGGCAAAATAATAATACATAATAAATATGAGTATAGGCACAGAACCCTGAAAAGACATACAGGATTAAGCCATGTGGTGTTGATGCACATTATAGATTTACTAAATAATCATTAAATCTTTATGCAAGCACTGTTCCCTAATAATTGATTCTCTTCAATCCCTATATCATATGTTCATTCCCATGAATTTAATATAATTATTTTAGGCATAATATAATATATACCATGAACTTCACATATGTATAAGATATGAAAATAGAAATCAAAATAAAATACATATTTGTTTGAGTAACTACACTATGTCAAAATACATATTTTAAATATATTGATTATTCACCAATAAAATCAATAGCACATTTTCTTAATAATTAATGTACAACACATATAAATTAGATAGTTTTCAATTACAACATATAAGATCTTATGAGTTTGTATTGTATTCCTCTTCATTTCCACTCATAATGAATATTCCATAATTAATTGATTCATGCTAGGCTCTCTAAATATTCGAGATATTTTTAAAGATACGACAGTTATAACTTTAATTAGAGTATTCCTCAAAAGTTAATAAAGTTCATTACTTATATTTTAGGCGTTAACCCAAAGTTAAAATATTTTCATTATCTTAATTTATCTAGTCACTGTCGAAGATTAGGAATGGTTATCTGATTAAACAATTCCCACAATTGTTATAACAGTTATAAAATAATTTTCTGGTTAGCTGTTCTTTTCTTTCAACAACTATTATTATTACTTTAATAATAAGATAACTCACATAGCTGGAATGTCATCTCTTATATAAGTTCAAGATGTGATATAGCTAATTCTTTGTCGTTCAGACATTGGCACACAAAAGGTTAATATAATATTTCACTCCACACATATATAATATAAGTGTTAAAGATATGAAAGTAAAACATTATATCCAAGGCCAATATAGCATTTCACTCCGCACATATATAACTATACGTGTTAAAGGCATGAAAGTAAAACATATCCAAGGCTAATATAGCATGTCACTCCACACAAATATAACTTTATGTGTTAAAGTCATGAAAGTAAAACATTATATTCAAGATTAATATAGCATTTCAATTATAGACATTTTGGAAGATAATCAGCAGTTAGATTCTCGGCTAGCAGACTATTAGCACATAATAACATTGCAAATTTAAATTATATAAGAAAAAATTTAATTTAATTTCTTTCTTTGTCCATAATTTTAAGAAGTTCTCATATTTGTTAAATGTTTAACAGCAAACAAAAAAAAATTTCTGCTCTTTACATTCTTGCTGTTTCTCCTCATTAAAAAAAATCTCTGAATGTTCTCTCGTTTTCTCTATCCAATCACATTTCTCATCATTTACATATCTCTGTTAAAAATGAAAGAAAGAAAAAGAAAAAAATGCATTTATTGTATTCTATCAACTATTTCAAGATAAATTAACTAAATCATTTTAATTAAACTAAAGTTATTCTTTAGAATTAGTTAAAGAGAAAGACAAATAATGATTATTATTATTATTTATCTACTAATTTTGATGTAATATGCGTTGGTTTTGCAAGTTAAACACAACTTGCCCAACTCAGTGATAGGAAAAGAACAAAATTAATGTATATAAAAAACAATAAGTAAAGCAAATATATATATATAATCTCATCATTGAGTTAATTTGAATACATGGATCAAATATATACAATGTGCTACTATGGTAATTAAACCATCTAATAGAAGATAGAGAAATTTTAAATCAGTTCCTCCAAGCTTTCTATTTATACCAAAATATAAGGTTACAATAGTAACTCAAATTTTGTTGATAAGTTTTAATTATAATCTAGTACTTTTAAACATGGCCTATTTGCCAGTTATTTTTTATGTGTATAGTATGTGTATATAAATTAAGATTACAGTATAAAAAATTTTAAAAAATTATGTAGTCATGTCATTAATAATAGATTGAGAATATATTTATTGTATATTCACTAATTTACATTCACCTCAAAAATAATAATAAAATTATTGTATTGTATATTTATTTTTTAAAAAATGAAATGAAAAATTAAGCATCAGATTCTCATTGAAACTACATATTCTGGACAATATCTTTTCTCTTTAATGATTTTTTTCCTCATGAAAATGTATTGATCTTAGAATTTATGAAGACTTCTCTAATATTGCTATTCATTTAAGCTCAAATAAACTCTTTAGTTTTTAAGCTTTCTGAAGCAATAAAAGAAGATGTTTTCTAGTTCTTTTTTCTGCCATTACGCAATCAATAACTTTCATATTACTACTTGAGAAAAATATTTGGTACTTATGCATTAGACCTACCATGATGTATTCATACAATAATGCCTTTACTAGATATGCTGACAAGTTTGCTCAATCAATTTCAAGAAAACAAAATGGCCAAGTAAGAAGTTTAATATTAAAAAAAAACAAAACAAGTAAACTTTTATCAATGAAACTCAAATTTTTTATATAGCCCAAAATGCCAATGAACATGTACCCTTCTTTGCAAAGTTTCCAGCACATAAATTCTGCCAAATACAAGTCAAAATGCTGGACCCAATCCTCATTTTTAATTATGCCATTTGGCTGGATCAATGAAGTAGTAGGTATGGTTCACATGCAAATGTTTGTAACCAGCAGCAGTTCATCAGTTTTGTTTTCTTTCATAGTTATTCTAGTTTGTGATGCTATTTTCAGATGTATCCAGCAGCATTTTCCCCCATGCAATGTATAATTCTTGCAAACAGCTATAAATAAAACATGCTCCATTCCAAATGTAATTCTAAAGCCCTCAAATCATGTTCCCTTCTGATTGTCTACTCTATTACGACAATCTGCAATGTTACACTACCATTGTTTATCTGAACTGTGGAGAACAATGGATATATCATGCCTGTTTCCGCAGATTTTTTGTGAAGACAGAATATCATACACTTGACAAAACTGCACAGGCTCAGTACAGGGTAAATCCTAAATTTTTCTCATTTTGTACACTACAGAACACATTAAATATACATTTTACAGCAATTTTAGCATTAACATGTACATTTAAGTGCCATGCATATCTTATTTTTAATTAGTCATATCAGGATGATTTCATGACGTTACAGTAGACTTTAAATCAATAATACATCAGGGCAGGTCTAACATGTAAGTACCAAATACTTTGACGTTTCTACCTTTACACTCAGACAAAACATATTACTACTTGAATACTTCATCACATCAAACTTTAAGAACGATTAAAAATAAAGGATAAAATATATGTGCTTTCAACACAACTCCCTCCCCAACATTTTATTAATAAATAAAATTGTGTATAGCATTTTGGAAAAAAAAAAAAGAGGCTGTTACCATATTATAAAATTTATTAAATCTATGGATTTTAATGTTTTTATTTTTTTCTGATAGCATAAAAATGACATAGTGTATATTGATATAGTGCATAATGTGGTTTCACTGTAATAATAACAAATAAAAGCATAATGAAAATTATGCAATAACATTCAGCTGAAATGTCACATATTAAAAATAGATTTTTACCGAGACTGATAACTAAGAAAAAAAAATCTGGGTTCAAAAATGGTTCTAGCACAGCATACTCCTTATAAGTATGAAGAACAATTGCTTCCATTTTCATTAAATTTGTAAATAACAAAAAACATTTGACTCAATGAACATTTCTGTTATCATGATATAGAACCAGGATATAATCAAATTCTGAAAATATTTATCAAAATATGACAGTGGTTTTTAAATTATATGATACTGAAAAGATTAGCTTTGGTGGTAAGGGGATTCTATCTTTACTAAACATTTTTCATAAGTTTTATAGATAGTATCTGTGAATTAAAATGGAAAAAAAAAATGGAGATTAGTAAAGTCATCTGAATTTTGCAGACAATATGTTTTTAGAAATAATACTTCAGAGCCATAGAAAATGTTACAAAAGCTATTAGATAAAATCAAAAGATTGATTGAAAGAATATATTTAAAAGCCTAACTCAATGTTCAATGATTTTTCAAAAAAAAAAAAAATAAAGAAAGAGGAGAAATCAAGATTGGTTGATAATAATTAGAAAATTAACAATTTCTTTAAAAATATACTTAAACCTCCATTTCACCACACCTTTTTACAACATACAAATAAACATATCTAAAAAAATAGATGAGTACCAAGATGTGCATTTTATGTTAAACCAATACTCATTACTTGGTTCTAATTTCTATCTCTTACATATATCATCATTTGTTCAGTATTTATTAATATTAAATACTTAAAATTTGATTTACAAGTTTCACATTTTTTGCATTCATAAATTTGACATCAACTACTTCAGATAAAAATACTTTACTAAAGTAATCAGATCAAAATATTAATATAAAATGACTGAAATTAATAACAGATCAGATGTCTAAGTAGGAAAACATATATGTTAAGATTAACAGAAATCAAAAGAAATATATAAATAGAAAAACAAATAGATACAACAGATTAGAATGAAGCTGTGTTGACCATGTTACTAGAAAAGCTAAGAATTGAAATCTTAAGTTGGATCCAAAAAAATTACAAGGAATCAAAAAGATAATCACATGTAAAGTTGAAAGATAAATTAGGAAAATTTGCTCAAATGAGATTAAAAGTCTATGATCAGAAAACCTGCATTAAATTCAGAAACCTTCATGCTGAGAGATCAATAATAATTGAAAATGATATCTTGAATATTTGTATTTTATTTGCTAAATCTATATTAAATTAAAAAAAAAAAATTGAGCAATTATTTGCACAGGAAATCATGTGATATTTAAGCACCAAAGTGATAATTTGAGCTGTTGGTTCGTGAATCTTTAGTATATAGTCCATCACTTAATCTCCACATTAACCAAATAGGACTAATTTTTATTCTATAAAATATTTTAAAATTATCTCACTTAATATATGAAATAATTACAATTTTTACCCTTTAGAAGTTAAAAAAAAAAAACAACAACAAATAAACAATCTTTTATGTAATTTTTGTGAAATTTTAAAACAAATATAATCTATTATTTGCATATATATGAATATATTTTAATTATTTGTCTTGGTAGTGGATTTTTCTAACCAGGTATAGCTCTCCTTTCCTAAATGTGATCTCTATTCTTGTATAAATATTTACATTAATCACTGATAAAATATTGTTTGATACATACACAGAAAGATGTACATAAACATAATGACACATGCTTATATATTAATTAATTATTTAAGAAAGATGCTCAGAAAAAGACCCTTGACTTCCCAAAATCTTAATAACACTTCATGAAACACAGACAAATATATGTATTATAATTAATTCAAAATACCCAATTCTGAGGTCAGACAAACTTTTTATATTTAAAAAAAAAAAATCATAAAGATATAATTATAAAATAACGTTTTACTGTTAATTTCTAAGGACACACAGACATTACATTTTATTTTAAAATTGTATGAAATATCTAATTCTGAGGTCAGATATACTTTTTATATTTTAAATAAAAGATTCTTAAAAATGCATATTATATGTGAAGCATATTTATAATAATAAAATGGCATGCTTTATGGTTAACCCTAAACAAGGAACTTATCGAAATAGATCGTAAAGTTCATAGCACAGGTTAAGCACAACCAATCTTCCGTAAAAGATAAATCAAAACTTCTTAATGTCACTTCCTTAATCTTTTCTTTCTGTAGATAACAGATTTAATAATCATAAATTTATTGCAGTGAAATCATGTCAAAGTTTAATAAAATAATTCTTTAAATATGAAATCAGCCAATCCACATAATCTAGAGTCGATTTTATTTATATCAAAATGAAAGCAATGGGATACAAATATATTTTATATAAAAGCAATTTAACGAATTATCTTTTGATTGGCATTTGACAAAAATTAGTAATAGAAAAATATTTTTAATTTTTATGTGGTGGTTTGATTAATTTACTGTTAACATTTTATTTCAGTTATGTTATTTTTAGTTTGAAATAAAAATATATATTTTAAATTGTTGTCAATATAGTGGAAAATAAAACATAAATGGATCACTAATAATTTAATGGTATAAAAGATTCATTAAAGTTTATGACATAGCCCTAATGGATATCCTGTTGCCTGGTACCATTAATCTGTTTTCAGACAGAAAATTTAATATATTGCAGTACTATCTATAACGAATAATTCACATTGTAAATATGAATGAAACTCCCTATATAAACTATGAACCTTATATAAAGATGTAAATCTCCTAGTTCTAAGCTGAAAAAAGCAGATGTGAGATTAATACTAACGCTATGCTTGAAAACAAACGTACAATTTTAGTATTATCCATTTCTTTTTTAAATCAGCACTCAGTTGTCTATATCTTACTTTTAAAACATTCATAGCCAATCTAACGAGACGTACAATTATTGATCAGTAAATGGAGCTGAGTTGCAAAAGTCTCAGTTAATCTAGTTGGTCAGATGAATATCATTATAAGTTTCACCACTGGTGTGGTACATATATTCTTAAAGGATGCTGCAGTCATAGATTACTTTTACTTCTCAACATCAGTTTGATAAAACTCCAAAATTTATAGTTTATTCCAAAATTTAATGCATACATAATTAATGCTATATATATCTTTTTAAAAAAAAAAAAGAAATTAAATACTGTATGTAAATTTCACTTTATTAAAGTCATCAAAAATATTAATAATCAATATGTTTCCTGAGATAAAGTACAGTGACCTAAAAAAAAAAAAAGTCCAATGAATTCTTAATTTACATATATTTAAAATATGCAAGTTTTAAAATAAAAATCATCTAGTTGGGAAAAATCTGGCGCAAGAATTATAAATAATACAATGACTAAATTTTGTGGAAATAAGTCATACTTTATGATTATAGTGAATGACATGTATGATGTCAGAGCTGGAGAAATATATTCGAATCGATTTCAGTTCGGTCACTTCCGTTGCTGAAACTTCTAATCAGCTATCGAGCAATAAAGCCATTTGATTGGCTCATTTTTATAGTGAATAATACCGTAATTAACAAATAATTCAATTTATCCATAACTATTTCATTATAAAAAATTGTTTTAACATTCAAGATACGATTAACAAAATAAATGAATTACACTTTTTTAATTTTATTTTTGTGTGACTGGATTATTTAATATATATAGAAATCGCCTTTTTATTTAGATTTTCTAGATTAAATGGCTAAATACAAATATATAAAAAATGCATGAAATCTCTTTATGTGTTCATTTTCTTTAAAATATTTTTAAAAAAATGTAATTTTATGAATCTGAAATCAATCAATCTACAAAAGCTACAATTAATTTTATTAATATCAAAATGAAAATAATGGAATACTTACATACTTTTTATCAAAGCACTTTAACAAATTATCTTTTTTTGTAATTATATGTTGAACTATTTCCATCATCTAGATGAATTGTTAAATATTTTTAGAAAAATTCAAACATTATTTGTACTTTTCTAAATATATTTTATTAGGCATACCGATTTTTTTTTTAGACAACTTAGATGTTAGCAAAATATCACAAAGAAACATCTAGATTCAATAATGGCTTTATCAAGTCCTTCAATTCAGCTACTAAAGCCATAGATTGACAATCATTAACTATGGTTTGTGATTGACTACATTTATATAAATCAGTCTGTTGAATTCTATTTTTGAAGCAGATGAACACACCAACTATAGATTTCCCTGAATACGTTAATGAGATTCCAATTAGACCTAGGATGATCAAATCCAATTAGATTTACTATTGGATCTAGAAGAAAAAAATGTTTACAATCTCTGAAGAATTCCCCTTTTTACATAATATTTCTTCAATCGTAGATTCTTGGTTAAACATTCAAAAAGGGGATATTGATTTTGAAATAAAGCTTGGGTGAAGTCCTTTTCTATATTTATCAAATATTCAAAGCGGGGAAGATTGTCAATCAACTTTTTTCTCTGTAATCCAATTTGTTTTCTTCCTAATTTCCATGTGGAAGTGCACATTCTATTTAGGTTTTATTCCTTTTTATAATTTTCAATTTTTTTTTAACTATTCATTTCAATACCTAGCTAATGTGACTCTTTTACCTTTTTCATTCTCTTTCAAATTAACATTAAACCTTTTTTAAATTATAGCTCAAACTTCTTTACTATAAGTTTCATCATTGATTATCTGATTTCATAAATACTATAAGTACTAGTCTGCTCCATAACTTCCTGCCCCATGTTTACTCTCACTATCTACAAATTCTATCAATCCTATACAATTGTAAGCTCAACATTATCTTCCACAAGTATTGCTATATCAGCAAATATACCACAATGAATTCTTATAGTTTTACTTTTTCAACACAAAGTTTCTCTTCTGTAAAACTATCATTTAATCTTATAAATGTCTTGTGATTTATATACAATCTCCAAATAAATATCCCTATAACTTATTTGTTAAAATATTCAACAAATATTTTTTTTTTTAAATATTCAACAAAATAATCAAATTCATTTCATCAAAAACCTTTTCAAAAAATCAATAACAACAGAAAAAGAAAGCTTTCCTTTCTTTATATATATATATATCTCAACATTCAGCATTCTAACTGCATTTCTAGCTTTTTGCATTTTCTAGATCTAAGCTCTTCAAATAAAAATAGTCTAATACATATACTTAAAAATCTCAATAACATTAATTTTCATTTTCTATTTTTCAATTATTGTTTCATACTGTGATTTTGATTTTTCCACCAAATTGCTTACTCTGGTATGCAGTGAAATTGTGATCTGCACCGCATCATATACACTACTTTATTTACATACTATTTATAAAAAACTGTAAATTTAATAAATTTTATGAGTCTATATTATAAATGATATATCAGCACTATTTTCTGTGTGTGGTGCCACTAAATCTAATACACATTTTGTTTATTAGTTAACTATGTAACGATCAATGCCATTTTACTACTGTTTTTTTTTGTATTAAATAAATTGGAATCACAGACATTGCCTCCCAAATGATCATTACAATAGTTTTTCATTTAATAAAATCTTTTCTAAATGCAATTTAAGAGAAGGTGTAAAATATTTTTCTTAATAAACAATAAAATAAAAGTTATCAATTTGTAATAAAAGAAAAAAAAATATGTTCAGAAGTGGATCTTATGTTCAAAATAGATAATGATAAGAAAAAACCATATTCTTGTATAAATGCAATTTATCCACTTTACTTTGACACACTTTTTAACAAAATCTTTTATTATACACATATGCATACATAATATTACATTTAGAAGACTACAGGATGGTCAAAATGTAAGATTGTCTACGAATATATGTACAATAAAAGGTTTTTGCTAAAAACTGTTCAAAGTAGAGTGGATAAATTGCATTTATATAACATATTACAGCAAAATAAAAGAGGTGGTGAAATTGATAATATTTCTGAAAAAAGCATATTTATATGCATTTTTGAAATGGCTAGTTATAACTATATTAAAGGATAATTTTTTTGGTAAGGCAATAAAGAACTGATAAAATGTTTCTGCGAACATTGTCTGGAACTTATTTTTTTATTTTTTGAAAATGTCTAAAGATATGGTATATTAAGTTTTTATTATTATTAATTTGGATGAATGTGAATGGGTGGCCATACACACACACAGACAATGTATATGTAAATGTGCTCTCTCAATTTATTATTAATATTATTATTTATTTTTAATTTAGTCTGCAGTATAATCTTGATTGATATATGTGTACCATATACATAAACAGTTTGTTATATATGTATGCATTTTTGAAAATTACTGTACATTTACAGTAAACAATATAAAATTGTATTGTAAAAAAGGTTTATACACCAGATTATCCGCTATATATAATATATACTTGAGGGGTTGAAACAAAATATAGCAAATGTCATGATTCCATTGTATATAAAATGAAACATGGCTATACATTTCCTATATTAACTATCTAACCATTTTCTTTTTGCTTTATTTGTTTCACATATCAATTCATTATTAAGCCTTCTATACATACTCCTACTTTCTACAGACTTCATATATGTCTATCTTTTTATATTTCATATTATTAATCCGGGGCTTTTTTCCTCTCTTAATTCTTTTACATTATAATCTTTATGGCAACATCTTTTAAAATTTTCTTAACTAATTTCCATTTTTCATATGAGCTTATATTTATCCAATCATTTTATTACTATTTATGTATATTTTCTTATTCAGTACATCTGGAAAATTATTCACAGATATTCCCTTTTAATCCCTTAATGGTCATTTCATCACTATTATTGCTAAACACCTAATCCATAATATCCTGCTTTATCAATCCACTTTTAAGTCTATCATTATAGTTATTAGGTGGCACATATGGATGCATACATATAGAAATCTTATATCTTACTTCCCAAAAACAAATATTTTATAGCATTTCCTTTTTATTGTTAAAAATAATTTTTATTTCAATGATTTATAATTAATAAATATATTATAATTGAAACTATGTATTCATTGAGAATTTCTCAATTTTGTTGAATAATTTTCTATTTGTTTTCTTTAACTAACTTAATTATATGTAATTTCAAATGTAACTCTGCAACATATTTCATCTAAAATACATTCTATATTTTAGCTAATTTTTTAATTAAATAAAAATATTTAACCCCAAATAAAAAACAAGCATTATATTATAATTTGTCTGAGAGTTTGTGGTGATGTCATTTTAGTAGCAATTATATGTCTTTAGAAAAAAAAATCAAACTTTATTTAAACTTTTCAAATACATTCAACTGTAAATAACACATCATTTCGAGTAATGTTATTCTCTCTTTTTCGGGTGTTGCTAGCCTGACCAGTAACAGTTGGTTAGAGTTATCTTAAATTCACTATTTATGAATCTAAAGATACAGGATCATCGATTCTCATGTTAGTATTGCCATTCGTCAGGCTAGCAACACCCGAAGAAAAGAGGAGAATAACACCACTAGAAATGCTGTGATCTTTATTAACCGGAGTGCTATTACTAACAGTTTTACTGCATTAGGAAAATTTAAATAAAGTTTGATTTTTTTTAAAGACATTCAATATTTAATATTAAATTATGGAAATGGTTCAATATCTATATATATAAGCATGATATAAATAAATGTAATATATCATTTAACAAAATAAGACAATTCTAATCTGCATTCTAATTACATTTCTTAACAGTCAAATGATGAGTAAATAATGCCCAAACTGTGTGCAGAAAAAAATCAAAGTTGTCACAAAAAGATGGAGATTGCCCATTCTTTATTAGATATTTGTTTTCAATGTGATATTAGACTTTATTTACATTTAAAAACGTGCACACATTTTAATTTAAAGCGTGTAATAAAAATATGCCTGCTTAAATAATAAGAAGGATACAATATAAAGTTTTATTTCTATTAAAATTTCATGCTTGTTTTAGAAATTATCCATGAATTGATTTCAAATAAATATCAAATTTCATATATAAATAATATCTGCAAAATAAGATTTTAAGATTAATTTTTTTTTTTTTTGTAAAATATCAAGATATTTTTTGCCATAGGCTATCAAATAAATAAATAGATTTGATACAAAAATAATAATAAAAATTAATATGATATGAGTAATATATATTAAGGCTTCACGTCTTTTAAAGTCGTTAATCTTGTGTTAAGATTTGTAGAGGTCCCTACTGTCACATCTAGGAGCATAGTCTTAAGCCTCAATATATATTACTTATCAAATTATAGTAGTTTTCTACAAAAAAATTTAAAATCTTTCCATTATGTTGATTTTAAAACAATTTAAATTCAGTAATTTAATAGTTTTATCAAACCATTTGAATTATAGCTTTCAATTATTACTTCTATAAAGTTCTTCAGAAGAGCATTATAGAAAAAATAAAATTATAATTCAAATGATTTGAATGTAAAACAATTTATTGTTTAGCATATATAACATCTATTTAGAAAGATTATTATTTAGAATATTAAACAAAGGCAAAACTCCCCATACAGTAGTGCAACAAATTATGTGCTAGTATAGAGATGGTGATCTTGTGATATTTAGAATATTGTTAATAAAAAGAGAATAATCTGTAATTGTATCCGAAGCAAAGCTTTCTTGATTGATACTATAATGTAATTAAGTCAAGCTTTGGGGATAATAAACAAAAAATATAATTCATTAAATAAAATATTATACTAAAGAATTTTGCTCAGAATGAAGATGATAAAAAGACAATTACATTTACAGAAATAAAGTAGAGAATAATATTTCTGAATAATATCAGAGAAACAAATAAAGTTAGAATACAAAATAGAAAATAAATAATGTAATCAAGACTATGTATACATCTAATACAAATAAAATGCCCATTAATTAAAAACTATTGTAATAATAAATATAATGGTCATTAATTATTATATACAGTCTTTCAAACCGCAGAAGTACTTTTGGTTAATTATTTAACTCTCCCCAACTGCCATTAAATAAAAAAACTTAATGGAAACAAATGTCATCAACACAAATACTATGAATCCCGAATTTTAACGTTAGCTGCGGGTCTATTAATTACATTCATTTTATTTCTATTTATTAAAATTGCCTCTTTAATTTTTTCTTTTACTATGGTTTCTCTCTTCATGAAGAATAAAAAAGATATACAGGGTTTTAAGTTAGAAAAATAAAATAAATGATTTGATATATTGCATCACATTCACAAACACTGAACAAAATATAGATAAAATAAAATATCAATTTATCACATGGAAATATATTGTAACAGTAGCGGGGTTCAAACCCTGTTACAAGAAAGTGAAAAGTGCATACGCATTACCCTCAATACAGGTATATATTCAAGCGGGCGATAAAGGGTTAAAAATATATATAATTATACATATATATATATACGTGCGTGAAGTAAATTTTAAACTCTTTTTCTTTATTATTCTTTTTTTTTTTTTGTTAGAAAATAAATGGGGAAGGGATTGATTAGTAAGCATTATTTATTTAGAATGTTTTACTTTTAAAATATTACAAATTAACAAAATTACAGTTGTGCGCAAATATGTTATATATTGTTTAGAATATTGATTTAAGTTTCAATTATATTTCAAATTAACGAGGGTATCGAAAAGGAAATATTGTTTGTGCCTTCAAGCAATTCTGTGTTTGAATCACAATCGCTAATTACTGCAAAAATAAAATTCCAAGAAAAAGCCAAAGAATGTTTGACCAAAAAGAATAAATACCAGGAATGACGGCACCACCAAAACAATGTAAATGTAAATTTAAAGAAGTAAAAGTAATTTGGAAAGGAAAACCTATTCAAAGAAAAAAATTTAGATTGAAGATCCGATAAAACAAAAAAAAAATTTCCTTTGTCTGAGAAATGAAAATTAATTAGACAAAAAAATAATTAATGAGAATTTGAGAAAGGAAAAAGACAGTTATTTCAGTTAGATTGCGACCGCTGAGTGAGATAGACTCATAATGATATAGAAAAAAATATTTAACATAACGGGGTAAGGACCATACGTAAAGGGCTTCATCACCCGCAGCCGATGCGAACTGACTCTAAACCGCCTGCTGCCGAAGAACCTAGCGAATACTCCGGATTGCTGAACATAAAATGAAATAGAAAAGAATTGTACGTCCTAAAATATGAAGTTATTTGATTTGAAAATTATATTAAACAAGATTTCACCTACGGCTCCGCCATTACTTATGGACATCTAAATATTGGACTTGGAAGAAAGAAATTATATATTGCGCTTTCATAAAACAACTCCAAATACTACCAGATCACGGAAATCCACTTGATATGCTTCATTACATTCTGAACCCATACCCCGGGGTTTCGTCAGGTAAAGTGAACTCTGTTTTTATATAACTCAGAATTGCTTATAGCTACCCTCAAAAATAACAAACTTTCTTAAATTATTTCATAACATAATATTATTGCGTACAACTGTATAGTAAACATTTTTTTTCTTATATATATATAAATCAATATGTGTTTATTCTAAATTAAATGTTTTATTGTTTCATTTATGATTTGGGAACTCATTATATATTTTAAATGGGAGGGATAAGAGTTGATTTACATAGACAGTGTTTAGATATTAATAATAAAATTTAGTATAGATCTACCTTTGCGTTATAGTTATTCAATAATTATCGGTGACATTTTCCAATCACTTCATTTGCTAAATAAATTTCCGATGATTCAAATATGTCCGAGGTAAGCGGATATGTCTATGAGTGCATTATAAGTTAAATACAAACCTATATTTTTTTGTGTTATTACCTCCGTTCATCCGATAGGTTTTCCTCCCCATCCTGGGAGTGAGTTAGCTTGGGTCAGGCACCTCGTTAATCGGGAAATATAATTTTCATAGTAACAGTGAGTTTGGCGCTTGAGGTCATTGATAAAGTGACGCTCATAAATATATTCTCCCATAGACATTTTTTTTATATTTAGATCTTATTCAAGATATAAGGGCTACCGAAAATTTTTATTCATTAATCTTAAATCCTATTTACGCAACATTTAAAATTTGCGTCAAGTAAACAATACTTGTATGAAAATTCGTATCAGAATTCTCTTTGGTGGGTAATATTTAAACATTACCTACAGGTGTTATGGCAACTAGACAGCCATAGAAATTCCATCTAGTCTTCAGTTAGGCTTACTTGTCCCTTTCTTGAAATCTATATTATTTGGTTTAAATTCACCAAGGTCGGATAAGACGTGAGAAAGGGGTTGCCCATTAAAATATAAACTCCAAATATATATATGTGTAAGAGACAAAATCACAGCATTAAAATTCTTTTGTTACTCATTTATTTAATTATTTAGAGCATTTTGACTATATATAAAAAAATAAAATAAAAAGAGGTTGTGTAAGAAACTTTGGGAATTATTCAAGACTAAAATTCCACTTTTCATTACAACAGATAAGGAGTTAATCTTGATAATACATACAACTCTATCTTGTCGTGGTAAGTTTGGTCAGTTAAAAAATGTATTTTTCAATGATATAATGTTTAAAGACATTTAACTAATGATGAAAAATCGTAATTTATCATAGAAAATTAAGCTTGACAAAAGTATTACAAAAAAAAAAAAATATTTTCAAAAATTAAAATTATATATTAAAAGTTATAATTTGGTAAACACCCTATTGTCCATGGGAATCACAAATAAATAAGAATTTGGATAATCAAAGTAAAAAAGTCAAGGAAGTTTTTAAAAAACACCTTGTACAAATTAGCTTTGAATTAGAGAAAATATATTTTTTGGCAAGCAAGTAATTGGTACCATAGGAAGGTTATTAATGACATTTCAAAAAACAGATTTTAAGTTTTTTTTGACAAATGGAAGATTGCAAACTTCAGTATTTAATCCTGGGAAAGAAATTAATCATTTAATATTCGCTTTATAAAGGAAAGGTGGCTAAGTAAATAAAAAAGCCAACCGCAACAAGCATCTGTAGGTTCAAATAGCAAACCCTGACTACATTATTAGAAAAAATCCATACTCTTCAGTTTACAAAAAGAATCAAGATGCCAATGAGAAAGAGAACTTTTTAATATCTTTCCATTTTAATGATGATAAATCATGTGTCAAGATCAGCTAATTGGACCAAATATACATTGTCTCATCATTTTCCATCCATGTAATGGATAATTTGTCAAGGACTACTATAGACTTTTAAATTGTAACCTGTTATATTAATATATGTATTTACCATGTACAAAATTAAAGCTATTTTGATGTCTACCTACTTACGAATAAATCACATAAGATTTTGAGAAAATCATGCTAGGAATGTGAAGCTGGTGCACGTTTACACAATATTTTCCTGCTTAATATATATAAAATCTGGATAAGACTGTGTGGAAAAATTAACATATTATATATATATATATAAGGTATTTAATAATAATCATAAGTGCACCGATTTTCTCAATAAATAAAAAAAATACCAATAAAAAATTTAATTACAGTATTTCAATTTGAAAATGGGTACGCTTGAAATATAAACAATTTTTAAAATTTATAAGAGAGTTATTATTTTTTTAGATATAATACATCTCCTCTCCCTAAGTTCACATTTCAGTTGTGAGATGAATGAAGTTGCATTTATAAGATATTATTAGGCCTGTAATTTAATTAAATAAATAATTGTAGATAATGAAAAAATAAAAATAAAAACTGATACCGAACCAGAAGATGAATGTATAACTGACGAACATGTATAACTGTGCTATAATTATATCGATTTTTAAATTTTTTTGCATTTATAAATTTGTCAACCAGACTATTCTCATTTTATAGTCGTTCTCATATAAATTTTTCATCCATAACTAATTAGTTAAAAGATTCGTGTGTGGGAGACGTGGTTTTCAAGGTCTCTGCTTTCAACTAGTTATAACCCAGAAGCAATGATAAAAGAGATTAACAAATAAAATGAAGGTAACCCTTTTCATTTGTAGATGGCACCCAGTACCATGTCTCTTACAAGTATCAGGTAAAAATAAAAGTCATTTTTAGCAGACAATCCTTTTTATTAATCATTTAGGGTTAGATGATGAAAAGATAACCAGTACTTTTAAAAGACCTTGTGATTACATCAGTCTAAAATATTGCAGGGTGGATGTTTTGATCACCATCAGGGACAATCAGCTTCCAATTTATATTTTTCTGAGTATCACCAGATACTATTTATTTACATTCTGACTTTTGTCTTCATAATCTACCAGTGGAGCAATTTCATAAATCATTTTTCAGTTGGCCATTTTCTTATTACGCATATGATATTATTGCTGTGAATTAGTGAATTAAATTTTTGGTTGATATGGTTCCAAAATGTAAAGTTAATAAAGATGGCAATTTTTTCAAGCCTAGAGGTACTTCCTTTGCATGAAAAAATAAAAGGTTTTTTTTTTTTTTTGGTGGGGGAAGAGAATGATAATGAACAAACACATTTATGTAATTATATTTTTGCTATCAAATATAATATATCAAAGAGATTTAAAAAATACATAACTAAGAGAAATAAACTAATAAATATATTAAAGTAAGATGAGCTTTCTCTTTATGCAAAATTGTTGGAGAAGGAAAGATGTAATATCATATAGATTTCAGCATAACAAAAAATATAATCAGTAAATGAAATATATACATTGGAATATCTCATTAGAGAATATTTAAATATTTCTTAAGATTATGAAGGCAGTTAGTTCTTGATATGATTAAATCAAAATGTTTCAATTTTAAAAATATCAAATCAAAACAAATAATAGTGCTATTGTTTGTTCACAAATATATTATTTTCAGATGTGATATGTTGGACTATTTCCAGCGTCTATCATTGAATGTCTAGAAAATTTTAAACTGCCTTAAAGTTTGATATTTCAAGAATCTAAAGGTGGAAATTCAACTCCTATAATACCACTCTATTAACCTGTGTGGTCTTTGCGTGTTGTATGTATTTGGAATGGTTTAAAATTTTCTAGATATTCAACATTTAACGATAGATGATAGAAATAGTATAATATATTATAACATCTAAAAATAATATATTTGTGAACAAACAATAATTGAAAACATTTTCAATAAGTATCATCAATGCAAGCATTAAATAACAGTATTGTATTGAGTTAACCCGATCTCAGGTGATGATAAATAAAATGATTACAATAATAATGAAATATAAAAAGTGATATACCTAATTTTCATTTACTATATAAATGTAGGCATTTTTATATTTTAAAAACAATTATTTTAATTTATTTGTAAATATCATATATATATAAGATTATACATAGAAAATAATTACTGTATATTCATAATTTGTTTTCTTTTTATTTATTTATAAACTTGTTTTTGAAAATATAGTTTCATTTTAAGACCTAAAAATGATTAATCATCAACATAATTAACTTTTGCTGTCATTTTGTAAACAAAAGCATGTGCATTTGATTTATTTATTTATTTATTTTGTTTTTTAATAAACAACTTGTAAGAAGATAAAGAGTTTTAAATCAGTATTAAGTTAGTTGAAAGTCAGCAGACAATAAGATCAAGAGAAAAAAAGAAATTCAGCTTCCAGAAATTAAAATAGGAAAAAAGGGGGAGCCATCCCAAGAGAATTGGCAAAGAAAAGACACAGCTATTAAGAATAAGTCCTGCAGTTTCAATGCTGGCTGTACATTCTTTGACATGCTGTTACAATTATTAATGTGTGTTGTTGGCTAAAAAAACAACAATCATTTTGGACCACTTTGTGGATACTGCATTCTTTGATTTTGTTGTCATTTCCTTGCAGAATTAGTAGTCTAAATTCTTGAATTAAAATCTTCAAATTTATTAGAAGTGGCATACAAAAAAGATTTGTCAACCATTTATTATTAAAAAAAAAAGTGGTGTTAATTGTTCTAATAAGCTTTATTGATAAATGCCACAAAAGAACACATTTAAAAATCTCTATCTAGAAATTATCCCTAATCCTCAGACCACTGGTTTCATGCTTTGGCAATCCTCAGTGATGTGCTAGGATAATTTCAGACACTAGATCTAAAAATACCAACTCAAAGCCAGCATTTATCAAGCTTATAAAATTGGGTCATGCGATGCATAACTTTATTTTATTTACTATTCATTATTGAACTTTGAAATATTGTGACCATATTTACAGTTAGCTGTCATTGCTATAATGATAGTAAAAAAGTTGAAAAACTAAATATATATATCACTAATGTTTGGACTAGTAGTATAGGTCATGAAGTGGTTTAAACAACTTTTTGGCACTGTTACAAATTCATTACTATTTACAAACATCTTGTTATGATGCGTAATCTTTATTATTATTATGTTATTTATCTGAAGTATATCATTACATTTATTGTCCTTTTTAGCATGAACTATTAATAAAATATTTAATAATAATATCCAGTTAAAATCAGTATTTACCCTACTTCTTAATTAAAAGTATGTATATATTTTTTTATTTATAATCTAAATTATAAATAGACAATTTATATAGCAATTATTGTTTTCTTATCAGTTAGTTATTATTTTAATTCATATTTCTTTTGTTCTCTGCCTTAATAATTTGTATATATTAATAACCATTGATATTTCGCATTTATGAAATTAATTTAGAATAGGATATTGTGTGGATGCATGCTTACTTGCTTTTCATATTTTAATAGCCAGTATTTTATCACTGTGGATCATATCAAACAGATTATATTATTATAAAATAAAACTGTTGATAGTAATTATAATGAGTAATTAAACCATTTCTATCTTAATGAAAGTAAAATACAACTATTTCAATTAGCAGCCAATGTCAAAACTGACTATGAAAGTTACTTAACATTTACATATATTTACATTACAGTATAAATTATCAACACCATTTTTACAGTACATATATATTCAGATAACATTATTTACTAATTCACACCCACATTTAATAATCACTCTTAAAGTCTGAAATTATTAATATTTCTTTTGACCCTGTTATGAATTTTAATTTTACATTCAAATTAAATATGTAAATAACAAAGATCATTACATGAGTTTCTTAAATTATTTTCCAATACTCTTTTTACTCAGGCAAAATAATAATACAATTCTTAATTTAGATTTTACTTATTTAACATTACTTATTCAAATATATAACTTAAAATATCAGAAAAAAATTTCCACAATATATATTTTAATTGAACCATCTCATTTGCTGGTGCAAAGTAGTATAAAAATAATATTATTTGAATATAGACACACTGTAAAAGGGATATTGATATAAATCTCCTCATGTACAAAAAAGACAATAATGTAAACATTTAAGCTATAAGATATATGAATATCCTGAGTCATCTAAACAAGGTTGATTCAATCAAAATGCATCATAGAGTTATATTTTTCTAATGTCTTAAGTCAAATGTTTGAATTAATAATTTAGAAATTATAATACATAATTCAAATCATCACTCATGATGTAATGTGATGCACTCTGACTTCTCCTTATACAAAGTCAGGAATCTCTAACTAATATGTCCAGAGAAACCTGGTAGCCACTTTGACTTCCCTTTCCATTCCCCACCCTAAGTTTTCCCATATTCTTCTCTATCCTGCTCCATCCCATTTCCACAATATAATCTTTGTCAACTCCATGGCCTTTATATCTAAATTCCCCTTGTCTTTTCCCAAACCTAGCATAAAAACCAATAAGCCACTTTCTATATAATCACATTGTTTATATTTATTCTTCCATAACTTCATTATTTGTACCCTTTCTGCTTTCAGGCATGTAATAAGATATTTCAACAATGCTCTCAGTGAATAAATATAAATTCTGAACTTCAAACAGCTAATGCCCTCTGTGAAAAAAAATATAAATTATGAACTTCAAACAGTTAAACCCAAAAGCTGTTTGAAGTTCAGAATTTATATTTGTTCACAGAGGGAATTGTTGGAATATCTTAACACCATGATCGGTGATTTGAATTTTTTAACTATTTCAACTTGCGATAGGTATTATGATATTTTCTTATATAATATTCAGCATGTATTTGACTAATCTTATACAAAAATAAATAAATGTAGTTGGGTACATATCACAAAAATTAAATATTACTTTTACATAGAAAACAATAACAGTATTATATACCAATAAAATATAACACTTGCATTCAAAATTAAATCAACAAAAAATTAAAAAATAACAACAAACAAATAAACTACAGAATATATTTCACAAACATTACATCTTAAATAGTGTCTAATGTCAAGTTTTATTTTTTGTATAGAACTAAATTCTTTCTGAAATTTTCTATTAAATTTATGATTTTGTTTAGAAACTATGCAGAAGATGAACCGACAAAACATTTTTCAAATCATTTATTGTTTATCACAAAAACAATCAACAATTATTATTTACTGTGTAACTAAAAATAGCTGCATAAAGGAAGCTCAACCATTTTTTTGTTTACAAAAAATAAATACTATTAGTGGAAACTGAAAGATAAGCTGAAAAGAAATGGATTGATTTACTATCCTATTGGTTATTTGAGAGCTTATAAATCTAATGCTTACCAGTAGTAACATAACAATCAACATCTTAACAATAAAATATATGGTGCTTGTTTTATAGCTAAAGATGCCGTTGGATGGCGCCGTTTTCACGCTAATACTATAAAATATGAACATTCACGGGCCGTTGATTTTAATAATTTTTCTGTGCTTTTTTGTAATGCGAAAATAAAAACAAAACAAAATCATCTTTTTTAAATATTATTTTTTATTAACATATACAATTTAAATGATAATAATAAATGTAAAATAAAATCAACAAATTACAATTTGATTCGTGTTTTTTATATTGTATACTTTTTAAATTGTGTTACGGCTTTTTTTTTATCAATTTTCTATCGGATATTTTTTTACTTGTGTTACGGCTTTTTTTTTATCAATTTTCTATCGGATATTTTTTTACTTGTGTTACGACTTTTTTTGTTGTTGTTTAACTAAAAAATAATAATCGTAATAAAAGTAAAAGTTGTTACGGTTAGATTTAGGGTTAGTATTAGGGTTAGTTTTAGGGTTAGATTTAGGGTTAGTGTTCAGTTTGTTTGTAATGCTAAAATAAAAAAATTCAAAATCGTAAGCGTACTCGGACAGAAGAAAGAAACTCAAACTTTTTTAAACAACAACAAACACATAGAAATGTCTTCTTTACTTATTAAACATGTTTAATATAGGGTATATGAGCACAGACTTTCACACCACCCACCTCTCTCCACTCTATCTAATAACACTGATACACTTAAACACACATATGCTGAAAAGATAAATAATCACCAATATACGTATTTCATGCTAAACCAGCAATCATCAGTTGGTCCAGACTATCATCTTACACACATATATAGTATAAGTGCTCAGATATATATTAAGATAGACTATTCTCATAGTTTATTGGACAGGCTTCAATCCACTCCACACTCCAACTCTTCAACCGTCCATCCAATTGAAAATCTGATGATGGAATGCTCAAAGGCTACCCTGAGGCCGAGATTATTGTCACACCCATGTTGACCTAAGGTCAATCTGAACCCCACATGTACAGAACATAATCCATTTAATACATATGCAAGGATGGGCAGACATCTCTATAATGTAATAACTGAAACACAGGCTTGTTATATATACCTGTGGCTATATATATGTAATATAGGGTGTATGAGCACAGACTTTCACACCACCCACCTCTCTCCACTCTATCTAATAATACTGATACACCTAAACACATATATGCTGAAAAGATAAATAATCACCAATATACGTATTTCATGCTAAACCAGCAATCATCAGTTGGTCCAGACTATCATCTTTACACACATATATAGTATAAGTGCTCAGATATATATTAAGATAGACTATTCTCAGTTTATTGGACAGGCTTCAATCCACTCCACTCTTCAATCGTCCATCCAATTGAAATGGACGGTTGAAGAGTTGGAGTGTGGAGTGGATTGAAGCCTGTCCAATAAACTATGAGAATAGTCTATCTTAATATATATCTGAGCACTTATACTATATATGTGTGTAAAGATGATAGTCTGGACCAACTGATGATTGCTGGTTTAGCATGAAATATGTATATTGGTGATTATTTATCTTTTCAGCATATATGTGTTTAGGTGTATCAGTGTTATTAGATAGAGTGGAGAGAGGTGGGTGGTGTGAAAGTCTGTGCTCATATACCCTATATTACATATATATAGCCACAGGTATATAACAAGCCTGTGTTTCAAAACATGTTTATAATATTTGCTTTTTATTAAATTTACAAAAAAAACCTGTGTATTTGGACTTTTCTTACTGGATATTTTTTTCGTACCGCTCTTTTTTACTTCAAAAATATACTTCGTCTCGTGGAATGTTACTAACAGTACGTTACTTGACACGTTACCTAATTGCAACTCAATAAAAACAGTTATTTAACATTTACACAAATAAAAGTTCAATACAGTACGTTGTAAAAAGTCTTATAATTATTGTTTTAAAAAATCTGAACATTTCAATAGTTTAAAATAAAAAAAAATCCAATGAAACCAACATTTCAATACAATTCAAATACAAACTTTCTCATCAAGCCGTAATTATTTTATAAATTGTGTGAATTCGGAAAATGTAATTGCCGCTTAGCGACATACATGCTGTACTGCGACATGACATAGCGGCCTGCATTCTGTAGCACAACAAAAAAGTTGTATTATAGAAAACGCGGGTTCGAACGTGTCGGCTGCGGAAACAGCATTTTTATGTGTTTTAGCATGAAAACCGCGCCATAGAACGGCATCTTTAGCTATAAGATGAGTACCAAATATATAAAATCAATAAATGGTATTAAAGAGAAAGGATTTCACCTTTTTAGAATATGCACATTACTGATTATATAATAATTCAATGCTGTTGTGTTGAGTACAGAAGAAACTCTCAAACCCGAACACAAAAGAGACTTTATAAAAAGCAGCAATCCTATCTTTAACATAAATTCTGATTTATATAGACTTGAGAGAATGAAGATGTTACTCTGTTCACTTTTAAATCCATTACAATCTTATATACATTAACATTCACAAAATCTTTCAATTTACTACATGTTAATATTACGAATAGAAATTGTGTAACGTTCAGATTTATTTATACATTCAGATTTATTTATGCACTTAATAAATAAATCTGAACACTGTAACAGGCCGGTAATTTCCACAAGAGAGGGGAAGGGCATCTCACTACAATTGGACATAGAGTCTTGTGATAGGATGCTGTCAATAGTGTGATGAAATACTTAACCTATGATCATATCTACCTCCAACAGGCTAGCTCTGTATTTACTCATTATATCTAGATACAATTTGGGCTAATTCATCTACATCTCACTGTCCTTTCTGGCTCCGTTATGCCTCAGTATTCAAACTCAGGGAGAATTCTGCCTTTTATTCTCTTCAGGGATGAATTTATACAAGTTAACAATTGCTGCACCTCTATACAGGTTACAATTTAAATATCCTCCCAAGTATATTTCAGTTCTATTAATTATTTATTTTCAGTTTCCTTTCAAATTTTCTAATTTCCCAGCTTTCTCAATGATTTTACATTACTGCTGCGCCTCTATACAAATTACAATTTAAATATCCTCCCAAGTATATTTCAGTACTATTATATAAGAGTGAGGGGAATGCAAGATGATTTTAATAAACTAGAGACCAGTCTGATATGATTAAATTCTACAACATTTATTAGATAACAAAACAAAGTAAAAATTAAAACTTTTTAACAAGATAAAACAGTATAATTATATGCGTTAAGGATGATTTCTACCATATCAACAACTGAATATATTTATGATTCCAAACCCTGACCCAATGGTAGAAATGCATGATATGGCATGAATTATTTACAAAGCCAAAAAAAATAATTCATTATTATTACAATGACTGCAAAGTTAACTAGCTAATTTAAAATATGCTGGTACATTTGCAGTAGCATCATTATCCAATTTAGATTAACGGTGTTTGATCTTCTTGGGGACCCCTACCTAAGTATAGATCTCTACTGTTGACAGAAAAGAGCATCTGCACAAGAAGATTAGTCATTTACATCGAAAAATAAACATATAACGATTATTAGTTAACAACAAATAATGGAAACTCTGTCCTGTAATAAGTGTATATTACCTTATCCCACATTATGATGATCAATGTTAAGTCGCTATGGAGGGAAACCGATCTAAACTTTATTTAAAACATAAACAAAAAAAGAATTTATCTAACAATGATTCCCCCCTCTTTTTGTTGCTTCCACTTATAATGGACTCTTCCGAGTTGTAAACATTTACACTTCCAAATGTGGAAATAAAATAAAAAATTTCACAAACATATTTATATATGGTAAGAATACATAACAAAATAAAAGCTTTCATTAAATCATCTGGTTAATGTTCATGAGTTTGGCAACAATGTCCTTAATAAGTACAGCTTATCTCTTTTCAGACCATTCTCCTTAGGTAAAATATTCATCACTCATTGGAATACTTATGTAACATGCTCGAAGTAATATTGCATCAATTCTCTCTGGTTGTTCTCTCTCTCTCGATCCATGTAGACATTTGGCATAGAACAATTGCATTATATGAGTAAGCAAATGAAGTCATTGCACTTCCAGGGTCAGAATAATCACACTCAGCCTATGGTACTAGTAATTTAGCCGCAATACATTGTATAGTGATTTATAATATAATTAACTTTTCTCTATTTGCAGTTTGTCATTTAATGGCTTTATAAGCAAGATAAATTATTTCATCATTTTGTTTAACTGTTAATGATGTTTTATTCCTTTTCTGTTCGTATTCGAATAATAAGGTTGTTTCTCCAATCTCGGTTTGAAAATAATTCACTTATTTTATCAAGCTGCGTGAATTTATCAAACCTCTCTTAATTCAAATGTTGATTTTAATGTCTTATAGTTTTACACTAATAAACTTATATGGATAAGGCAGAATCTTCGAATGAGGCATCCATTTTCCTTCGCATTTGACAATTCGGTCTCATGATGTTAAATTTCTATGTCTATTGCATTATGTTAAAAAAAAAGAGAGAATGGAAATGAACTGGGTTTGCTTTTATACTGAGCTTAGTTTCCGATGTTTGGTATACTAAATCTTCCATTTCCTTCGATATTGCTGCATTTGCCTATTGTTGTTTAAATTACCTTGGTAGTAATTAATTTAAAGAATTATATAATAAAATTCTAATTTTATTTTCCACACTTGGTTGCCTAGTGATTAGTCTGACATTGGGTCATCACTATGCTCACTTAATCTCTTCCTCAATTTGTGACATACCTTACACTGATTATTAGTCTATTATTAGGATATATACATAAACGATTTCGTTAAAGTGTTTAATTCTATTTCCTTTCATTAAATGGGATTTTACTTTTTTTATTAAGTAAGAAAAATTAATTTATTGTGACATTTATTTACTTTAATATTTAACAAAATAAACATTCATCGTGTGTCTACAGATATGCTTAAGAAGAAAAAATAGCATATTATATTTGACTACTTACTAGTTAAGCTCATGTTTTGAATGGGCTTAATTTAGTGGTGTGGATTAATATAGGCTGGCTTTGTGAGGTTGTCAGTTACCCTTATAACGTTAAATTATAATAATGGTTTATTGCTTGTGAGTTCACAAAAACTTCAAGCACCAGAAATAACAGAGCAAGAATACAATCTATAGACCTTGGACTTACGAATCGTCCATTTACCATTGCACTAATCACATTTGATATTCAATAACAATAATAGGCTATTAATGTATTGGAATGAACTCATACAATAAATATTTGCAAAACATATATATTGTACTGGTCAAAATAGTATGCTCACTTAACAAGGTTCAAATCCTAAGCAAGAGTACCTCGAATCCGATCATGCTCGAGATACACAGATCTGGAGCAATCCTGAATTCTAACCTATTTGCCTATTCTTCGAATCTCTTACCCAATGAACAACAATCCTGATGACACAGTAAAATTATTTTAAATCCGTGCCCAGAAGCAAATCAGTAGAGCATAAGATCAAACTGATGATGATGATCGAGGTCGGAGTAGCCCAGGAATTACATATATTATAGTTATGTTCATTAATGCTAAGTTATAAGCTAAAGAAATAATTCTAAATACTAATTAGAAATAATTCAAAACAAACCAGGATTTACATGAAATTAAATATATTTAATAAATATTAAACGAACGCATATATGTATTACAAAAGATTAAGGAAACGTATGTATATTTTACCAACTAGTTTCACACTTAGGACAATATTGTTTATTTACAAGACTTGGGAATTTGTTGATTAAAATCCTCTCTATCATTCATTTAATAAATATAATTTTACAGATACAATTTTATAGTGTTTTATAACTTGTGCTAATTCAAGAAAACCTTTGCTACAGAATGTTGTGGATGCCGAAAATAAATACAAAAGATCATGACAGTTTTAACAATAAATGATTTATTTGATAACGAGCAAAATATATGATTTCAATCATGTATTTCTTAGGAGAACCATTATTTATACTTTTATTCACATTGTTTGGCAAAGACGTCTTTTAGAAATAAGAAATAAACAATGCACTTTATTTACAAGATTACATGATATAATAAATAATTTACATTTGTCTACGTCTATGGGAATCGATAACGCTTTTTCAAAGAAAGCATTTTAACTCCATGAACTGAACGTATTTTATGAAATGAATCATTATCTTTAACACATCATTGCGACTTACTGAAGTTAGGTAGACGGTGATTAAATTAAGGACAAGAGTAATGGTACTAGCATACATTAAAGAAATCTGGCCTTCATGGTGATTGTGGATATTTTATCATTTTAAAGCATATTTGAAAAACGAACTTAGATTTGATATGTCCGCGCATTCTGGCGGAGCGACATCGAAGGAGGGGCTGCGTTTGAGAGCCCAGAATCTGGATGCACTGTCTTCTGCAGCACATAATATCATAACCCACATAAACTTTATGTCCCACAGGGAGGGTGTCCCTGATTACAAACGATTTTGAAAAGTAGGATGGGAGCTTCATGCTTCCGATGCCCCAATGACAAAGCAATCAGGAAATGGAAAGATAAAATATCAGAATAAAAGAAAATGTATGCCAGCAACATTTATATAATCTTATAATATTATTTAAAGTTTGGAAATGGTCTAACCTCTTGCGCAATAACCTGTTTTCAATTCTGAGTCATTCAACAAATCATAACGAATAATAACTTTTATTTATATTACTAAGCTAATAAAATTTATATTTGAATTCGATTCCCATATACGTATTAACTGGTAGAATTCGCCCTTCAGGCAATGGTAAGAAAAGGTAGAATTTTATATTAGGTGTCACAATCTTTTATAAAGGCAACTCAACCACAAAATAAAATAAGCATCCACAATAAAATACTTTTAGGTATACAACCAACCTAGCAAACGATTTCGATTTTAAATAAACAAATGAATATAATTTTACTAATGAATTTAATTAAAGTCGTGAGATTGATTGATACCAACATATTAGAGAAAACAATATGTATATTAAACAAAATAAGTAGTATACATTTAATTGAGCCGCATAACGTTATATAAACAAAAATTAAGCGTGAAAGCAGCGTATATTTAGAATTACATAAGTATTAATAAAGGAAAATAGAGAGAGATTTTACGAGCAAAACTAGCAAAATATTATAAATGGATCTATGAATTAATTTAGCTACAAATTATAAATAACGCGTGAATGTTCGTATTAAGGCAGCTCTAAATTACATGATTTTACCTAATATATCAGCATAGCGGCAGGCAGGTTGGCAATTCTACATCATCTCATATGGCCAGTCAGATGGAATTTTGACGGCTGGTACACAGTCCTCTGAGAGAAAAGGAGAGGCGGACGGCTCCACTACTCATGCTCTATTGCACTAAACTTCTCTTGACTTCTTAAAAGTAATTAAACTCAACTCACTAAAAACTCCCCTGAACTCAACTAAAACTGAAAGTAACTAAAAACTGACTTCCTTTGTTCTGTGGTTCCTTTTATAACATTTTAATACCGCCCAGAATGCAATTTCATATACCAACCCTATCTCTATAATCCCCTTACAAACAACATTTAATTAATAACATGTTTTTATACAGATAAGGCTCGAAATACCATTTTTAGCTATTTTAAATCATTCGACAACAACTGATAAATGATTTGTTGTCGATCTTAATTGCGATTGACAATTTTAATTATAGGCAACAAGCTGAATTTAAACAAAGATTATTTTAGCATTTCGAGCCTCCCCATTTTCTTTGTTGTCACATTAAATACACACATATATAAAAATAATCACAAATATATAAGCAAATATATTTTCCAGCAATACAATTATTGCTTTAAATCAGCATTTATTTTTATAGCGTCTGTATACAATTGCAATTACATTCATATCAGCCTTTCAAGCCAAATTGTGCAAACGCTTTTGCGAGTGTTAAATAATAAATAAATACCCTCTGACCAAACAAGATTTAACACTCGCAAAAGCGTTTGCACAATTTGGCTTGAAAGGCCGATATGAATGTAATTATTGCTTTAGTAATAATAATATATACGCATCACTCAAACTACTGTTTTATTTTTACTAAACAAAATTAAGTTTACCAATCTTTCTAATGATTCGGCATACAGTGTGTGAGTGAATAGCATATATTTATAGCAAGGTCTGAATTGTGGACCCCTAGGAGGTTAATATAGATGGAGACACATAAAGCATTGATGATGATTAGACATCGATTGGTTCAATATAAAGTAATATTTCTATTTTTTTAAGTCAACATTCTCATATTAAACTTAAATATAATTAAAAGTTAAGTTAGGAAAATATTTATTTAAGGGGAAATACATCTATAGAACTTGTGTGTTAATTTTAAGTTTAAAAAAATCCTTAGAAAATAGGGAAAAAGAACAGTTACTTAAAAAGCATTGGATAATTAAGATAACAGAGAGAAAAAGACATAGTCCACTAGAGGAAGCCAACGTCTCCAGTTAATACTGTTTCTGGCTCCCTGCTTCGTTCTCTTTTTCCTAGTTTAGGGAAGTTTCGTAGCTCTCTTTTCATACACAAGCTATATCAACAATGTAATCACAAGTAAAAATAATTTCAAGTTTTATAAAAATGCTATGTAAATATATGGCAGCCATTGAAATTACAAAAGATTTCTACAGAGATTTTACCTTTTAATGAAAATTTTCATTTCACTTAATTTTGTTGAATGAATGACAGTCCGGTTGTTAGGAGGACCTCCAGAGGCCTAAATCCTAGTTCTTTTGAGGGAGGTTTGGGATGAGGGTGCTGTGGTGATCGTTACCAACATTGGTTTTTCTCATTCACAAGATAGAAAAAATAACGTTATTTATGGTGATTCTTTAACATGCAGTTTGGCCTCATGATTCTAATTGCAAGTGATTCATCTTATTTAATTTTATTACTTCCAATGGTGTTATTGATAGGGCTGGCCTTTTGCTGTTCGTTATTTTCACAATGGATTAGAATGGTTTGCAGCAGAGACATTTTGAAGCTTGGATTTTTTTTCCCATGTTCTCCATAATCTTTCCATAATTTTTCTAAAGTATTCGGGATTGCTCTCTTGTGAAGATATTCGAGGCCATTTGGAAGAACTGAACAATAGATTGATTTAGCTTGTATTTTATGTTATCTCCAAGTTGTTTTCCTATTTCTCAACTTATCTACAGCAAATTGGACTTCCCAATATTGTACTCCTAAAACATTATTCATATTTGAATTCTAGACTTACAAATAATTCCTAATTGTATCTTTCAATTAAAATTTTCATTACACTCAACTTTACTGATTGAACGAGTCTGGTTGTTGGGGAGAGGAGACCCAGAGCCCTAAATCCTGGTACTTTTGGGGGGGAGGCTAGGATAAGAGTGCTGTGGGGATTGTTGCCAACATTGATTTTATCAATCACAAGAAGGAAAAAAACGTTATTCATAGCGGTTTTAGCGTTATTGTTATAAACGAAATTATCCAAGTATTACTGCAAAGTAAACTGCAGTTTGGCCTAATGATTTTAATTGCAAGTGATTCACCCTATTTAAATTTATTATTTCCAATGTTGTTATCTCCAAGTGTTTTCCTATTCTCAACTTATCCATCGCAAATTGGATTTCTCAATATTGTACTCCTAAAATGCTATTCAAATTTAATCTCTAGACTTTACAAATAATTCCTAATTGTAACATTCATTTGTCTTTAATGATTAATACACACCCTTTCCACATCCCTTTTCATATGTATCCTTCCCCTTTCACCATGTTGCTTCTGAATTTCATTTTTACCATTCTTTGTAAATCTATTATTTAACTGTATTTGCACCTTTTTTTCTTTTTTTGATGAATAAACTTTCATCATCGAGAAGAAAAATAGGACAGATAAAGACAATGTCAATAGACAGGATCTTACAATAATATATCTTTGATATTCGAACTCTGAAAGCAACTGGTATACAATTATGGTTCATATAATAAACATTGGGCTACCATTGCTTGTGGGAAGTTTCATGTGTTTTCCAGATAGGTTTTTCACTATTAGCTACAAGAGTATGGAGTGATGTTTTAAAAATGATTTGTTAAATAATAACATCTTTTAAAATATCAGAGTTAACTCTAAAAAATAATTTCAAAAACTCAATAATTGTTTCATAAGACAGGTTAACATTATCTTTTTAATTTTGTTTATTTAAGATTAATTAGTATAAACAAAGTTTTTATTATTATTTTTAAAAACTAAATCACTGTAATAGTATGCTTAACAGTTTGTTTTTTAAGTAACAATTATTCCCCTAATTGCAGATAATATTTTAAATGATTTCATTTAGTTCTATATTTTAAAGCCTTTAGCAAATATGTCAACCTCTCCAATTATCTGCATGCAATTTTGTATTCTGATTTTTTTTTTTTTTAAAAAAATCATTTCATTAAATATAGTTATTTTATTTTATAAATAACCAAATACTCTAATGATCCTAATTAGCTAAATTTATTGAAGTTCTTGTTTAAATTATTTTTTAAAAAAAAAAACAACTACCCCCCCCCCCCCAAAAAAAAAAAAAATCTGTAATATAATAATAAGCTGAGAAAAGTAATATCAATAGTAACGATAGTAGTTGAAAGAACAATAGCTAGTTTGTAAGTGATCTACTTTAAGTTTCATAATCCCCAAAATAAAAATGCTGTAAATATGTATCCCCCCCCCCACACACAAAAGAAACTAAATTGCAAATAATACAAATAAAAAATTGTCAAATAATAATAAAATCCATACAAACTCGAATAAGATAATAAGTGTTACAAACGTAATTTATTATAATTATACTATAGCAATAATGTTAAAAAATACGTTTTTTATTAGTAGTTTCAAATTAAAGTACTGTGTTGTTTTTTTTAACTAAGAAGCAATGATTTTTTGCAGTTACCTTTGGGATAACCGCTGAAAGATATCTCACTTCTTAAATAGCAATTAAATAAATAAACAAGGCCTTCATTAACGTTATTTTTAGGAAGGAGGGAGAGGGATGTGTTAAATTAATAATGAAAAACCTACATTTAAAAAAAATATATAAGCAGTTATAAGTTTTATAATCTATTATGTGATCTTCAAAATCATTTCAAACATTTATTTAAAGTCGTTTAACTTCTTATGGATTATCTTTTTAATGTTTTACTTTTTTTTTTCTTTTCATAAATACATGTGTAATTTCTTATTAATTACTTTCATTTAACAAGCTTGTTGCTGTAAATTTCTTCTGGATTACTTTCCTATTGTTTTACTTATTAAAAGACAGGGGTAGTAAATCCTATATATGCAGTTATAAAAAACAATCTATAAGAAATTAGCTGATGTCAATAAGTGTGTTAAATAAAAACAATTAAGTATTTGTTTAATTAAAAAATAATTGCAAAGCAAAAGGGGGGGGGGGTAATCTATAACAAATTAAACAATGGTAATAAACATCACAAATGTAATTTCAAAGATCACATACTAAAACAAAACATTTAAGTCTGCTTATATTTTAAAAACTTTAAGCTTTCCATTATTACTGCAATTTATCCTCTTTACTTTGAATACTTTTTAACAAAAAAACTTTTATTGTACATTTATAGGTATACAATCTTACATTTCGATTGTAAAAAATCCATTCTATTTTGAACACTTTAGCAAAAAACCTTTTATTTTACATATGTGGTACATAATCTTACATTTCGACTGTAAAAAATCCACTCTACTTTGAACACTTCTTAGCAAAAAATCTTTTATTGTACTTACATGAACACACAATCTTATATTTTGACTGTTACGCTTAGACTGTCCTGCAGTCAAAATGGAAGATTGTGTGTGCATATATGTACAATAAAATATTTTTTGCTAAAAAGTGTTCAAAGTAGAGTGGATAAATTGCATTTATAGAGGATATTACAGCAAAATAAAAGAAGTGGTGAATTTGGTAATATTTTTCATTATTAATTTAGCATTTTTTGTTTTTCCAAAAAATAATTTCAATGAAGACATTGAATAGTATTTGAGAAGTGAGATGTCTCTCAATTATTATCCCAATAATGTCAAGCGTTGTTAGCCTAGAAGTCAGCGCAGCCGCCTTTGCAAGTAAGCAGTTGGTTGCAGACGGTTGTTGCGGGTTCGTTTCCCGGCTGATGCTATGACATTTGGAAAAAAAAAAACTTCCTTGCATAAAAAAAAAACAAAAAAACAAAACTAGTTCTATATTTTGAAATTGTTACATTAATTAGAAAATATTTAAGTTTATTGTTACAGTATAATAAATTATATTTGCCACATTTATAACAACATTTAAGTTAAACAGGCAAAAAACTCTCCATATAGTAGCATGAGATGGTGATCATGTGATGTTTAGTGGTTTAACATTTAAGTTGATGTAGATTATTATTATTTTACAATTTTTTTTTGTACAAATAAATATGTAATGCACATTTAATTTCTTATACATTAGCTTCTTCACTGTTTTTTTCTCTAAAGCATTACCCAATATACAACTTAAAGAAAGTCACATACTGTAACAATACTGAACAATCCAATATCTCTTAAGAGAAATTGTGTGTATAAAAGTTGAATATCATAAATTAACTTTATATATACCTATACTCATATTTTTGATCTTGCATTATATTCTTGCTTTTCTAAATGCTGAACGGGCTGGTAACTTTGCTCGAGATTGTGACTCTGGAAGAGATTGCTTTTTAAAATATGCATTCCAGTGTAGTAATGAATATATTATTCAATGAATATGCTTCTGCAACCAATTATATTCATTTCTTAGAGATCTGCTATTCACATTATTTAAAATTTCATGTTTGAAGCCAAATATATTACAAGTTGAGCACCATTTATCCAAAATCTTGATTTCCAATCAAAGATTTTTTCAGATTTTCTTTTACAAAAGCAATGCAATTAAAAAAGCTAATTGTTTGAACTTGTTCTCATTTTTCAGTTGTAATTTTCTATGAAAAAATGAAAGGTTTTGAAATTCAAAGTGACAGGTATTTTAAAAATATATAACACATTATATAGAGTTAAGTTTTTTTTAATTTTTTAATGTGTGAGAATTAATTTTTTTAACATTAAATAAAATAATGCTAAGCTTAACTCATGCTAAAACAATAATGACTAAAGGTTGTGAAAATTTTGAAGGCCGCTTTGTAAATATATTTAAATTATTGACAGAATTGTCAGTTTTTGTATTACTGATAATCAGCTTGTATTTGGTATATATTTTTACCAACAAATGGAGGACATATATCAATTATATTTTTAAAAAGACTGTTATCATTTAATATTCATGTAAATTTGCAGCAACTTTCAGTGTTTTAAAAACATAGGAATGTGTATAGTAAAGCTACTTATAGATGTGTTATTAAATGTTCATATATTTTTAAACCTGAAAAAATATTGTATAAAGACTTGAAAAATAGGATTTTAGATAAATGGTGTTTAATTTTGTATTATATAGTACTTTCAAAAATATAAAATTTTACATAATATTACTGATTCCTAGAAGCATATTTGCATAAACAGTGTGCTCATTCACCAGTACAATGAAATATATATGTTTACGGTTAAGCCTTTCCACACCTATACTTTAGAATAAAGTTATTGCATCACACAACCATTCACATAGCAGAACCATAATATAAAATTTAAAAAAAAAAGTGAAATAATACATATAAAATTAATTACTGTATTTAACTTGCACTGACAATGAAAATTGAATTTTGAAACACTTAAAAAATGATACATTGATGCCATTATTTGCTATCTGCTTTTTGTTAATCCACATTTCTAAGAATTTCCATCTGTTCCATGATATTAAAATATAAACTGCTTTATCTGGAAATTATGTACTTTTTGATTGAATCTTATTTTGAAAAAGGTATTCCATATTCAGAACTTAGATCTCTTAATAGTTTTATCATCAACTTGAAAATCACATTTTTCTTTAAGTTCATATCAGTTTTCTAATTCCATTTCTCCGGCTAATGGTTAAAATCATTATGCAGTATGCAAAATTTTTTTTTTTTTTAATATAGCATTTTTGCAAAGGCAAAACTCTCCACACAGTAGCACCACTAGTGCAAGCCAGAGTAATCAATGGATGTAGGAAGGTTTGTGCATAAAATCCTTATCTAGCTTGTGTACGCATAAAGAATGGAGATCATGTGATATAACATTTTCAATGTTAATGTACAAATAAACAGATAAAAGAATTAAACTTGTAACAAGATTCTTACATAACATTAGAAAGATGTTAGATAAACAAACAGAAACAAAGTAAAATATGTAACATAAACATATACTACCTCAAACAATAGCATTTGTTGTAACATTTGCTTTCATTGATTTAATCATTTCATATTTACCATTAGATCATGAATTGTTTACATTACCTTACATAGGCTTTTTTTAAAAAAAAAAAAAAATTTTTTTTAATTATTTCATTGTTTTAATATATTTTTGTTATTTAAAAGATGTTTTTAATAATTATTAAGTTAAAAATAATTTTATTTTTGCTGCAAATTTTGTATAAACTGAAGGTTACTTATATGAAAAATTAGTTAAATTGAGTGTTTAATGTTATTAATTTAAAATACATTTGATATAGAGTGCATGAAAATGCATTAAGTTGAATTTTAGTACATTCTAATATAATTTATGAAGGTGAATATTTTTTCATCCTTAAATTTCATTTGAAAAAATGAATACAATATTATTTAAAACAATTACAGTAATATCTAAAGATCTGATGAAGGTTTTGAAAAGTGAAGCCAATAATTTTAATTAAAACAGGGCAAAACTCACTATATGTATTGCCACATACAGCTAGAGTAATCAATAGATGCTAGAAGGCTTGTGCATAAAGACCCCATCTAGTGCCTATTCATTCAATATCCCCAGACTAGTTTCTGGCTTGTGGCCTTCATCAGTCAGGAGTCTTGGATCTGAGAGCATTGTGATGTTTATTGGCTTAATTTTAATTAAGTAAATTAAATTGATAACTAAATCATAAAAATGTGTACATTGTATAGTTCTGTGGTTATTGTTTCAACCTTAATTTAGTACGAAAAAGTTATGCACTACAAGATATAAATGTTGAGCGAATTATACATTCTGAGAAATCCCATAATAGTTTTGAAATGGATCTGTTATATCTTTAATAGAACCATATTTATATATCAATATGTAAGTGTATGCATATATGTAATATATATAAATAATCATGATGAACTTACAACTAGCAATGTATAAATTTGCAAACTCAAGATGTAATCAAGTAGATATAATCTTTTGATCTATTGATTATATGTCTACTGAATTTCATTCACCTTCTAACAATTTTCATATAGAGTATCTATACATTTATTTCTATTATTTTGACTTGCTTTCTTTTATTTGGATTTATTTCTTCTTCTACCTTGTAGGCAATATCTATATAAGCAGCAGAAACATACAAAGTGAAAATAATATCACAAATGTATCAAAGGTAAAAAGTATTTCAAAAAGTGCATGTGAAAAAAAAAACAATTAAATTTCATATATATATTATCCAGTGGGATATATCTGCTCATCGACGACAACCTGAAATTTTCTTAACTTTAAAAAAAAAAAAGGGGGGAGGGGGGATTATAATTTAGAAATAAAAAATATTTTTATCATTGATGATCAAATATTTTCTAATGATTTTTTATAGATAACAGTGAATTAATTAATACAGATTATTAAAACTTCTATTTATAAATTTCATTATCAAATAAGAGGGTCTTACACCGAGAAAGATAGTCATTCAACATTATAAGAACTGTTAAGCATCACATGATCACATTTCCTATACTAGCACATTAATTGTGGTGCCTATGGTTGTAAAAGAGCCAAAGACACCAAAATGTATGGGTGCTGAACTGAGTTCAGACCCATATGACTATATAAGCTATTGAGCTTAGATTGAAAATATTTTTTGTGTTTTCAATTTCATTCTCATAGTTTTGTAGTTAAGTAGAGATAAAAGGTGGGTGCTAAAGGGTTGCATTAGATCCTAAGATCTAGATGCAGTGCTCTCAGATCCAAAGCTCCTCACTGACGAAGGCCACAAGCCAGAAACTAGTCTGGGGATATTGGATGAGTAGGCATTAGATAGGGATTTTATGCACAAGACTTCTGGCATCCATTGATTACTCTGTTTAGCACAGGTGGCAATACTGTATGGAGAGTTTTGCTCTGTTTATTATAAGAACTGACTAATTTTTCTATTTGGTAATAGCTTTACTTTTTCATCATGCTTAGTATATACTTATTTGCTGTTTTTCTAATTGAACTATAATGTGCTTTTCCTCTTATGATTATAATGGAGATCATTTCATCCTATTTATCAATTATGAAAATGGTTACTTTACATCTTTTCAAACAATTTTCTCTACAGTATTCAATTGTGTACCCATTTTTCAAATCAATTTATTTTACCATACTTTATACAATTACCAAGCCCATTTCATATATATATATATTATTTAAAAAAAACTATACTGTATTTTTTCAAAGGCATTTTTATATATTTATTACAGAAGTTGTATATTTTGTCAAATGATATGCATATTAATGCATCTATCCACAGAAAGCAGAGAAGATATCAATTAACATTTGAATATCATAATAGTATTTTGCTTCACAACCACCCCTAATGCATAATTTATTCTAGTACCATAACATTGAATAGAAAATAATTAACATTTTATATCATTAAGATTTTTAATCGTTTAAAAAAAAAGAAAAAAAGAAATTCACATATTTAGTTTTTTTCTGCAAGATAAAAATTAGAAATATTTAGTTTTTTATTATTATCTTCATTTCTAAAATTAAATCAATTTAAAACATCTAATTTTGGTATTCTCTGGTATTGAAAGTATATATCTAATTTTTTAAAAAATGACATTATTTGTTGAGTACTGTACTCAACTTACCAAAAGGCTCCTACAATGGTAGATGGTGGAATGACTTTCAGATATGAGAGTTAACTGAATAACAAATGATTAATGCTCAACCAAGAGTACCTCCTGATGCCTTATAAGATAGAATGTTGGTTCATCAAAAGCTAGGCAATGTTTTCAATAAAAACAATCTTACCCTTTTTTCCTTCTTCAGCACTTAAAATAATATAGAACCATATCAATATGAGCTTCTTATACCATCAAACACATTATTACATGGACTGTGACAATAAGGTTGCATGATTGTGCAGCCCCATTTTCATTTTTTAACTACACAGACAGCATTTCTGAATCTAATTCTTTTTTTACATTTTTTTTTTAGCTAAAGTCCTCGAAAATTAAAAAAACAATGCCAAAAGTAAGCTGAGAGTCCTTAGCTGTGGATTTGAGACAGAAATATTTTCTGGAAAAAATTTATATTTAGGCAGCCCTATTTAGAAATCTTCACAATAGAAATGGAAGGGACCTAAAAAATGAGATCTAAAAATGACCCATCTCACACAATCTGGCTAGGTTGTCATGAGTGGCAGATTATTCATTATAGTGAAAAACAATAAGGTAATGGTATTATTAAAGATAAGTATTATATACTTTTTTCCTTAAGTATTGATACATGAAATATGCAAAGTTTACTTGATATAAATTTTTCAAGATCAAAATGGAGGATAGCACTAGGACTAAGGAGCTGTCAAGATTTAAGATCAATAAAGGTTGCTCTTAAAAAAATAAATCTTCCAGAGGAAAAAAGTTTAATAGAATAGGTCTTAAAAAAATAAATCTTCCAGAGGAAAAAAGTTTAATAGAATAGGTAGCTGGCTATAATTTTTTTTTTAAGGAAGAGAGAGCAAGCAATGAAAGGAGAAGGTTAAATTTATTGTAAAGTCTAATTTAGCAGCCCTTATTTTTGGATATTCTTTGAAGTATGACCAAAGGCATTAAACTTTATATTGTACAATAGTATGAGTGCTTATTTCATCAGTGAATAGAAACATTGTATTCAGAGACTGGAAACTTTATTTCTTATTGGATAGCATATTGCAGTAAATTTTTCTTCTTTGAAACTTTAATAGCAGATTTTGGTCAAAAGTTCATGGTAATAACTTACAAACTAATATATAGGTAACCATTTGCAACTATCTAAATAACCAAACAAACCTGAGCTCTGTTCCAGATTTAAGCTATTAGCAAGATATCACCCTAGACAACCCATCTGAGATTTCTACATAAAATTAATATTCATTAGAACTTAAAAAATTGATATTTTTTTATCATTTAAATTAAATACTTCTACAAAGCAAAAAATAATTCCGTACAATATCATTGTTTTTATTCATTCCTGGTTAGCAGGAAACATCTTTAGGACTCATCTTTTACTTTAAAAAAAAATTGCAATAAACAATATAAAGAGAAATTTAAAATTAATTGGGAACAAGGCTGTTCAAATGTGATTGCCCTGAAGAAACTTTATAAATCAGTCTCTGAAGAACTCAAAGAATACCTGGCAATTAAAAAAAGAAAACTCTTTTTGACACAGACACACACATGGTCCAGACACTATATTCGCTGGGCACTGGGACAAAAGCCATCAACTCGCATACCGACAGCAATTAAAATACAAGAAGATATAATTTCTGGTTACAACATGTTGCTACCCCTCTACACACATTTCAAATCCAAACTTCAAGAGAAGAAAAAATTCAGCCCTGCGCCATTTTTTCTCGGTGAGCCAGAAGAAAATATAGTATTTACTCCCAAAGACTTTATACAAAAATTAGCATCAACCCCAAACTCCAGTCACCCAGGAATGCATGGTATACCTTGCTTTGTATTCAAGCATTTAGAAAATTTTACTGCTCAGTATCTGTGTAATCTAGCAAACTTTCTAACAAAAAAGATCCATCATATACATGGATTATACCCTATTTTACTAGTACCATTTATCAAAACACATGAGAAAATAACCACACTAAACAATCTAAGGCCCATATCAATGAGCCCTCTGGGTATCAAACTGCTGGAGTCAATCATTAAAGACAAAATAGAACCCTATATCATACCTATACTATCTAAAATGCAGTTTGCTAAGAAAGGCTCGTCTACAATGCAAGCAGCCTTTCTATTCAAAACAGTTATTGATTCTGTCAGAAATAATAAAAAATATAGTCCAGTTGTAATCCAACTGGATATAAAATCAGCATTTGATATGATTCCAATTGAACTCCTTGTTGAAGCATTAGCAGACACAACAATACCAAGATCCTTAATATATTTAGTAACCAATCTTCTATTAAGTCGAGAAATACATATTACACTTAATGGTAAGAATTCCCCCTCTTTTGTACCTTACTGTTCAATTCCACAAGGTTCACCACTAAGTGCTCTTTTTTTTACTTTCTATATCAATCCCTTACTGAATATGATAGAAAAGATCGGATCAGGCATATACATACCTGGTCTAAAAGCAAACATCTCCTGTATTGCCTACATGGATGATGTCTCGATTTTTTTAACTTCTAAAAAACAGATCCCAACTCTATTGAAAATTCTTAATTCATACACTAATAAATACAAGCTGGAGTTTAACATGGATAAATCTTCTGCATGGTCAATATATATGGGACAATTTCACACACAACATTTTAAAGGAAAACCCAGATCTTTGTGGGAGCACCCTTCTATTTGAGCAATCTAGAAATGCGTCGACAAATACAAGACAAAATTAAAAATAAAATAGAAAATATAATTGATTCACTATCAAAATCTTACCTTTCACTGTATTCAAAAGTGTCCCTGTTTAATCTATTAATTATGACTCGAATCACATACTATTCTCCAATAATACTATACACTAAATCTTTTACTAGTAAAATAAACTCGTTATGTAGAAAGTTGCTGTGGGGAAAAAAGATTGTTTCGGTTTCACTAAAACGTATTCAAGCTCCTCTAATACAAAATGGTTTAGGACTACATTCAATACATATTTTTAACATTCAAAAGACATTAAATCTCATTTCTGCATGTACTTATTTATTTCCATACATGAAAGTGTTCTTCAAGATTACCCCAACAGATAAACCACCACCAAACAATGGATATTGGAAAACCTTGCTTACACCAATTCTTAACATTCCAAACATTATTTTTTCACCACCGCAAGATAAATTTAAATATTGGGATGTATACCAGATAATTTGCTCTCCCTAGATGATAAAAAACCAATTTTAAACATTAATAATAGACAACTAACCCGAAAATTTAAATTCTGGTCATTAGAACCCAAATATTATGATTTTCTACTCAAATTAAATCTTGAAGCATTGCCAACATTACACTTTTGTAGATATAGAAGGCATTACGTAAATACAGAAGACATATGCTAGTTGTGTCATAGAGAAACTGAGACACAAGAACATTTTCTTTTTACCTGCCCAGTATTTGATAATATTCGTTCATCCATACCATCATTGTACAAACAAAGAAATTGTGACATTCAAATTCTTTTACAATCATTTATTAAGGGTAGCTACCCACATATTCGAGCAAGTACTTTTATATTGTTTTCACTATGGTGTACAAGATGCTCCTTCATGTACAACAATAATCCAAGAAGACATCCAAACACATTCTGGAACAAAATGGAACAGCTCCGCTTAAGGGATGAAAAAATTGTATCCCAAAAGATGTACACAGCCACTTGGTCAATATTACAACAGCGCTCAAAATTATAGAGAGAAAAAAAAAAGACTAATAAAAAACAGAACTAAGAACTTTACAAGTGCACAAAACTAATTGGATGTATATATTTTAAAGAAAATAATGTAAACTCAAATTTGTAAACCACATGCATATCCTTTGTCTTTGTTAAACCCCCCCCCCCCCCAATTACAATTTTCAACTTATTTATACTGACTTCAATTCATCTGCATGTGGTAAAATAGTTATAAATGTAACCCTTTCTTGTTATATTCAATAAAGTCCTTTTGAAAGATAAAATTAATTGGGAAACATTATGATTGTAAGACAATAATAATTCTATCCACTTTAAGAGATCATAGTATTTTAAAATAAATAATAAAACAGCTGCTAAAAATCTTCTACGACTTTTAAACACCAAATAATAGGTTGACTCTAACACTTCCACTCAAGTGATTAAACTGATATATATATATATCGTATTTATTTTATTCAGCTGAGAATTCATTAGAACTTTAAGCTCTTGAAAATTATTTGTGATAAACTGCACAGGCCTTAAATAATATAAAAGCATTAATTAAAGCTAGTCAAAATATTTTGTATGTGCCTAGTATCATGTTAAAATAATGCCACCCCCTCCTCATTCCTTTTTAAAATTCATTTAGACTTCCTTCTAGAAATTCTTTCATACTATATGAAATTTTAAATAAGTTTAAATCAATTTCTTTTATAATTTTCTAAAAATCTGTCTTTAACAAGCATATTTTCTATAAATATGTTTTATCAAGTACAATATCCAGATATTTAGAAATGACTAGTTTTTTAATTGATATTGTCTTAATCCCCCCCCCCCCTCATGAGTTACTCTAACAGTAAAAGTGACTGGATAAAAAATTAAAGGCTTTCTTAATGATTTCCAACTGAGGAAAGTGTAAAAAAAAAAAAGCCCAAACAACTGAATAAAATTTGAAAATTATGATTATATAACAAATAATTAATTAAGAATATGTTATATGGAAATAAATACTAGTTCTGAAGTACATAGTTGTTTCTAAATATTTATACCTTTTCATATTCAACAAAGTTCTCTACATACTAGACATACATTTTTCAGCCTATTTTTCTGATAACATAGTAACTGTTGATATAAAATCTACTAGACACTTACTTCATTAAAGACATCAATAATCATTCAAACATTTTTTTCTTTCATGTTTATTCATTCAACTAAAATTTGATATTTCCTTAATTTTGCCACTTTTCATCTTATTTATTGCTATAACAATTCCTTTATAAACTATATAGAGAATGAGAGACAAATGGGAAGAAGTTGAGTGAGAAACTTAAAAAAAATGGCCACAAATTTTTGAAAAACAGAATTAAAATGATAAAAGAGCTTAAAGAAGGAAATATTGGATAATATATGGGATCTGCCTTTTGGCAGATTAGTATCAATGATGATGATTATCTATATTATATTTTCAAGTTCAATTAACCAACAATTTAATTCATATAACAACTGGATATCCTGAATAACTGAATCAATTTTAATGCAAATATACAAGTATATATATATCATGGCTCAGCAAATATAATTGTCTACTTGCCACAGCAGAAGTAACCAATTAGTTAGAAGCTTACATAAAATATCACATCATAAGAGAAGTAGTAGTAACACAGTGGGTTTTTTTTAGTTCAATGGAAATGGTTTTTATTTTTAATATTTTTTATTGGACATTATGTTTACAATACATATATATTCAAGGATATTTACAAAAAAAAATACTAAAAAATATAATACTGCAACAGATTTTCATTTATTTTACACTAATATAACTCACTACTCACATTAACTTAATACTGAATTAGCATTTGATGAAAAAAAATAAAATTTAATATTGACATATAAAATATGGGAAATTACATACTTTGTTCTAATTTATATCTAGTTAATTAAGAAAATTGTTGACAGAACTATATACAACTTGCAGGAGTTTTGTAAAAAATATCATTTTTGACAAAAACATGAAAATGAAAATATTACAAGCTAAATTCACATTTTTTAGACACGATTACATGAATAAGTAATTCAAAAACATTGGATCATTACATAATACCAATATAATTCATTAATATAGCAATAACATATTCTATAGTTAGTTCATATATGAGTTCTTCTGGATTTTAAATGATAACTATTTTCAGTTTGTATAGAAATTATTTATCATTATTTAAGTTTACAGGCTACATTTGAATTTAATTTCTTATTGCACACAAGAGTTTAAATAACCGTAACAAAATTATATTTTATAATATACACACTCTAATATATATCAAGCTTTGGGAATTAGTACCTTATACAAAATTGCTTGCTGCCATTTCAACTAACAAATCACAATAACAACAGTCTTTTGCTTATCCTTGCTTTAATAAATCCTATAAACATTTTCCAATTTTTATCCATGAAAATACTTGTGCCAATATATATATAAGCTCTGGTCATTATTAGCATATAATATTAAATCAAGATGGCAAACAGTATGTTCGATAAATATACACTTTCAAGGGCTTATAATCTACCGAAGATGTGTTAGTTGTTAAATTAAAACAAAATTAATAAATTGATTGTTAAATTTAAACAAAGGAATAAATTCCGATAAATTTCATTAAGAAATTTTATTTCAATTTTTTTTACTTATAACATGGGAAGCAACGAGATTCTCTTAACATTGTCATACTTTGGTTCAATTTTGTGTGTTTCTTTTTGTCAGCAGTTTTTTTTTTTTTTGGTAAACTGTTCATAATGATAAAAATTTGAGACCTTCATGTCACAGAATGTGATGCCATGGGCTATTTACAAAGGTATGATGGAATCCTGCCTTCCCGAAAAGTGTGCATTGATGCTCTCAATATGACATGCCACCAACAGCGTAAATATTATATTTATGTTTTTTGTCCAATTTTTTTAATAAGTTAATCCAAAAAAAAAAAAAAGAAACTGTAAATATTGTAATTAATTTTTCCACAATTTCTTTTTTATAAAAATAACAGTCATAAAAAATAAAATGTAATTATTAAATATGATGTTTCCTAGCAGACATTTTTTTGTAAACATTTTTTAAGGGTTCCCAAACTGTGGATTTATTAAAAATATGGGTTGGCATCTTGGTTTAACTCGTAAGTCCCAAAGATTCTTTAAATAGTCGAGATAATTTCTGCAACATATTGTGTCTTAGTATATAAAACTTTTTACAGTTGAAATGATAACATTTAATCAATAAAATCATCTTAACTTGTATTGACTTAAATGAACAGATCATTTTGCATTATTTTCCAATTATTGACTCTCTGGATGATTCTTATTGCAACCAAATATTAATATTGTTCAAAAGCAATAATTTAAAGTCTATAGGAACTAATCATACCATGGGAAATCAATTCTGATTTGATAATCTTAAGATTACCAATCAAAATGTAAAATATTATGAGGATAAAGAGTATCTGAAAATGTTTAAAATTAATACTGTTATATTTTTCCATTTCATTAACAGACTGATTTGATCATTTTTTTAATAGCAAATTTAAATAATAGCAATTTTAAGTTATACTCACTATAGAAAGTGTGTCATTATGGAAATCCAAAAATGAAATAAATTATAGGATAATGTAATTTTAAAATATAAATTTATTAAATTCCAAATTAATCATTGAAATGTTAAAATGTGAAATCGTTAAGAAAAATTTTCCAGGTGCGGTGAATGTATGTATAATTAACGGCATTGGAAAATATTTAAAGAAACAGCTGGATGTTTGAATGACAGAAAACGGATCACCCTCAAAGTTTGCAAAATATTGATAAGATGTTATACATTTTATTGAAATATTTTAATTATTATATGATGATATGGATAAAATATTATACAGCAAGTTAAGTTCATTTCAATTTTGTTGAAATTTATTATCACTCCATTGAATAAGTTTAATGTGGTATAATAGTAGAGAAGTATTATTTACGATAGCAGCAAAAGAATATGGATCTGTTGAGCTTTAATCAGAACAGACGTAGGGCATCTATATAAAATTGGGTCTTGGTTGATATCTGAATGGCAATTGGATATTTCTATAAACTGAGCATTTTAATTATGGTTTGGGAAGTTGTTGACGCTTTGAAAAAGCAAAATTCATTATGCACACCAGAATCAAAAAAATGAATGCTTTTCAAAGCTTTACTGCATCCTCGGATATTGACAAAATTTTTGCTTGATTCTGTAATAACTTTAGATTGTTCAGGTTTTAACAGTTGATTATTTACTAGGATTATACTTTATCAAACATTTTCTTACATTTTTTTCTATTTTATTATTGTAAATATTATAATCAGTTGTAAATTAATAAACTTTTTTAAATACAACAGTATTTTAATTAACTTTAATCTTTGAGATAGATTTTGAAAATTTACACTTATTTATATTCATTATTTTTTCTGTGTTTTATCTGCAACCAAAGTTTTCTACGCTATTGATTAACAGAATTTTACCATAATCTGCATTAATTTCAGAAATATTAATAAATAAGATATTACAAATATTTTTCAATATGTAATTCATTTCCTTTACTGATATTTTTTCTATTCTTTTCTGTGATCAGTGATGACAGTCATAACTGACATTGTTTTGGTGACCAAGGGACAAAAAATCCTCATATTTAATCCAATAGAAATATACGATTTTTCAACGGCAACTGGCTACAGAGCATTTCCAACAATGAAAGTTATTGAGTAATAATAACTTTTGCAATACAAAATGTAAACTGTTATTGTATAGATTTCAAAAACAATCATATATATATATATATAAAATCCAAGTAAATGTATGTTTGTCCATAACACTATCACATGCCAAATTCACAACCAATTAAAACTCACTATTACATTTGTCCACAATGCTGTCAAAGTAAGTAATTCTACCATTAATAAATTGTAATTTTTTACAAGGCATTTTATGCAAAGAAAGTAATTCCTTCATTATATTTAAAAGGCTTAATTTGATTGCGAGTATTTTACTCAAAGCAAGTAATTTCACAAACCAAAAAAAATTTTAAAGCAACTAATTAAAAAAAAATTATTACAAAAACGATAGATTCAGCAAATAATTTTGCAAAGCAAAAAAAATTTGTTAAAGCAAACAACAATTTTTTTTTTATTTATAAAAACAATGACCTTTCCATAGGCCTGGTATATTTCTGAATTCTAAAAAAATGCAGTATTTTACAAAAGACATATGGAATAAAACTTTTTAAGGAAGAAACCCTCGAAAAAAAATCAGTACATGTGCTTTTAACTGCAGTACGGAACTCAATAGGTTAAATCGCAAAGACAATGTGATTACAGTACATAAATTCATATTTGAAATGTGATATTTAATGAGGGGGGGGGGGAAATAGATGCTATAATACTATATTTACATTTAATTTTAATTAACATATAATTGAAGTCGTGAAGTTTGATATCATGGAGTTCGCAGCTCATACCATATATGATAGAAATTTGTTAAAGTAACCAATTAAAAAAAACCTATTACAAAAATTATGGCTTTTCCATAGGCCAGGTACAGTCTTGTAATCAAATAAATTTTATATGTGATGATGTTTGTATTAAAATTTAAATGATTATTCCTTAACAGTTAAAAAGCAAAAACCCAAATAAACACTAGTAGATTATAAACAAATAGAAGTCATGGATTGTCTATTCCATTCATATCAGAAACTTTTCCTAAATTTGAGTTTGAATTCTTCTATTCTAATTAATCGCAAACTTACAGGCTTTCTTCTTATAATTTTATATCAGTCTATTCAATAAGATTTACTTCAATTTTGATATAAGACAGCTAGAGAACTGGCACTCCAGAATAGTACAAATCATTATAATAATAATAATAATAAAAACATGACACTAATGATCCTAAGTAAAAGCCTATACATGAACTATATTTATAAATTATAATTTCAAATCATAGAGATGCTGGATTAATGCAATTACAATTAATGCATTTCATAAATTCATTAAAACTACTATAAATAGCTCATATATAAAAAATTAATAATATTTAAATCAGGACTGTCCAACCTGTGGCTATGAATGCAGCCCACACACAAAATCATAAACTTATTTAAAACTTCTGAGATTTTTTTTATTTTTATGGTTACATGTCACAATATGAGTAAAGTAAATGTAAGTATGCATTCAAATATTATGTCAAATATTCAGACTATTTTTGTTTCACTCTTTTACTTTTATATTAAAATTATATATATATATAACATCAGTGATGTTTTATTATTTAGACATGCACATTTGTTATATTAGTGATTACAAACTTGGAACCTGCTCAATAACTTTATAGGACTCTCATAATGGATCACTGCATAATCACGATTATTATTTAAGGAATTTTTCTGTTTATCTGACGTCATGGATGTCACAAAAATTATGCATGGACCTTTTCACTTTTGCTTGTCAGTTTTTGGTAATATTTGCATATTTAATGTGTGGTCCAAGACAACTCTTCTTTTCGCAATGTCGCATAGAGATGACAAAAGGTTGGACATCTCTGATTTAAATAATCCTAAGCAAGGAATGCTGGAAATACAAACTTTATAGTCATATACATAATCCAATTATTGATTCTAACCATTTTGTTTTAAAAATGTTTTTAATTAATAAGCCTGGATGTGATCTCCATATCATGGATGCAAACATATTAATTATTGCAAAACAAGGACTTTACTTTGTTTAATAAATATATTAGAAGTAAACATATGCGAAATCTGATATTCTGGGCATGCGATATTTTTTTTTATCATTTATAATAAAATTGATTAATCAACTTTATTATATATATTTAAGCATGTTTTGTTGGTAAAAAAAAAGATATCTAGTTATTATTACAGATAGTAAATGTTCCAGGCAAATCTGGAATTGATCACAAGTGATAATGTGCTGACTGTAAAAGCAAACAAACAAACAAAAAAAAAAAACAATTGCAGTATGATATTGCTTTCACTATTGGTGAGGGATCATACTCTTATAGCCATTGATCCATGATTTATTTTTTCCCTTTACTTTATTAAGACAAAATAGCAATTTCCACATTGCCCACAATCAATGATGATTTAACAGAAAAATATAAATCTTTAATCTTGGAATACTATTTCTGAATAGAGGTCAATATAGCAGAATTTCAATCAGAACAATATTCAGGCATTGGCTGTTCATTATTACATTGTGATGCTCTCCGATCCAAGGCTCCTCACTGATGAAAACCACAAGCTAGAAACAAGTCTGGGGATATTGGATGAGTAGGCACTAGATAGGGATTTTATGCACAAACCTTCTTGCAGTCATTGATTACTTTGTCTTGCACTGAGTGGCGCTACTGTAGGGAGAGATTTGCCTCTATGTTAAACAGCTTGAGTAAGCATAAAGAATGGTGATCATGTAATATTATATTGTGACTTTACTAAACTCCAATTACAAATTGTGAGAATTCTGCTACTGCATTTATAGCAACAAGTTGATCTATTTTTTTTTTGTTATATTTATTACATATACATATCCTTCAAAATGCAAACTTACTAACATGCATTCTATGTTTTGAATGCTTTGTGCAAATTATATATACAATAAGCACATGGATAACCCAATATAACTTGGTCACTGTGGTCTACAATTTCTCATATTATACATACTATTGTTTATCAATGTTAATGTAGACTCAATTATTATAACTATAAAAAAAAATTGAACTTTTTTTTTAGTAATGTAAAATAAATTTAATTAATTATGCAATTAATTGAGTTCTCTTACAAATAAATCTCTTCTAGATTAAAGGCTAAATTTAGCTTAATTATATATTTGCAAATGTATATAACAGATATTAAGAACATGCATCAATTTCTGGCACCTAAGTTGTATTCTGTCAAATAAATCAAATCTTTTTGTCTTTATACGGTAAATTAATATTTTATATGACCAAAAAAAATATTTCTTATTGGCTTATAAAAAAAAACATATGACAATACATATTAATGCCTACAGAAATAATATTTGTATACAAAAATGACTGCAATATGTAGGTAAACTTATTTATACCACAAATTATCTCTCACATTAATCATAAAAAATGAAATTAAAGATTTTGATCTTTTCTTTTTAAATCTTTGCAATTTCATTATCAAAGAGTAAAATTAATTATATCTATATATTTTTTTTTACAAAAAAGTAAAAAGAATCATTCATTTTTCTCAATCAAAATGGACTCATTATTTATAATCTGAGATTAATTTCAACTTTATTAGTTTGATATGCCAATGACCTGAGATTCAAATCCAGATGGAAGTTGAGGATAAAAATTCCACAACAACTGGGGTTAATGTAGTGATCATAAAAATAAAAAAAACCATACATGATATGGTACAGCTTTTAGCACTGACAGTCATAAATCTTTAAACAGAATCCATTGTTCATCTTTATACTCTGATAATCACTTGGTTTATTACAAAAAATTAACTCAATTATATTTAACCCACTAAAGTACACCAAAGTTGTTTTGTTCCGAAAATCTAGCAATATTAATGCTCTCAATACTCAAGTGTTTTACTTTTGAATTATTTACATTGTTTCTATGCCAACAGGATCCATCATTATTAAAGCATACATTCATCTGCCTTTCATTTCCATTACAAAAAAAACTTTTTAAAGACAGTATAATCCTAGACAAAACTTACCAAAGTTCTGTATCACTGCTGATAGTCTGAAACCTTTTGCACACTTGCGCTACTCTACAAAGATCTTGTTCCAGAAGGTATGAAAATATTGTAATAAGAACTTCATCTGGCAATTCATATAATAAATAATAAGCTGCTGCATTACCTATAAAAGAAAAATAATAAACATTATAATGTAAATATTTAAAAGATGTGCTTTTGGTTTTTTAAAAAAAGTTTTAAAACATCTTTAATCAATTAAACATTAGTATAAAAAAAATAAAATTACAATATCATACAATTAGAAATTTAATTTTAAAAAAACATTTTACCAAGAAAATTTTAAGTAATTTCTGCAAGATGACATTTCTATAGAGATCATCGTTATATTACACTTGATATCAACAATTTTGCTCAGAAGTTTTTAATATAATTTTCTTCTTCAGCATCCTTTCTTTATGCATTGATTTCTATTTTTACATATCATACCATTTACAACTTTCTTAAACACTTTAACAATACTATTTTTTATATCAAACTTTTATTCTTACAGTTTTGACTGACGATGACTGCAGGACAGTCACAGTCGAAACTGTTAAAGTGTTTAAGAAAGTTGTATAAGTTTTTAATGTGTTGTAAGTATAGTTTTTGAAGCAGAATTCAAATATAAAATCAAATTTTCTTATCATAATTACCTTTTTTAAATGATGTTATGCTAATATAAACATAAATTTTAATTTTTTTTTCTCATGTGTCATAGCATCAGCCGGGTAGTGAACCCGCTAACTTGGGACAAATGCTTGTAAAGCAGCTGTCACTGACCTCTCGACCACCAATGCTTGACATAAATTTTAAATTTAGCACAATGATGAAGCTAAAAATCAATAATATCCAGCAGAATTTTTTGTTTACATTAACACAATTTATTTCTTTGGGGGAATAAAACCTGCTGATAAAATAAATTTAATCATATAGGAAGTTGCTCAGTTTCTATATGTAGAGCAATTCCACTTCAGTCTAGTTGTAGATGCCAAAGTGTTAATCTAAATGCTGTCTACCTTAAGTATGATTGAAATTCATGAATTCCGGAAAAGTAACATTACTATTAATAAAAAAAATATATGCACTTTTTCCCTAATATAAAGGAAAACAATCAAAAGCATGTTGTGCAACAATTGTACATCTATTGCGTAGCGTGCAAGACTAACTAGTTCCTATCATAAATTATTTCCAATATCAATGATTCAGAGAGAACACAGAAATCAAACAAGAAAATGCTATATCTGATTTACAAGTAAGAAAGATCACTTCCAAAAAAATGTATCATTCCTCCAAAAAGGGGTACAAAAAGTAGACCAAATCCTATAGAGCAAGTGGTTTGAAATGAGAAAAACCAAACAAAACTTGAACATAACATAAAGAAAAAGAAATCCTTGATACATTTTGGACAACTGTTTTTCAGTGAACTACATTTACTATTATAACAAGATCTATCTGCATGTCCTTCTTGTTTATGATTTGGCTGAACTATTAGATTCAAAATTAAAGATTAGGAATCTAATGCAATGTGATAGAAAAGTCTCTTCTCAATAGCTGCCATGATAGAGTTCAAAAAATGTTTACCCCAAGAAAATGGACTTGTGTTTTGATCAGATGTTAATTCAGTCATGGAAACTCTTACTCATGAACATAATAGAATAACTAGTCTTTGTTTATTAACTTTTCATAACTCAGCTTGAAAATGGCTTCTTCATTATAAAAATAAATTTTCTTTTGTACCAGTTGCATGTGGTGCAAACATAATAGTCATATGTCTATGTGAAGTACCTATAAATATCTAACGATCATTGCATTTTTTCAAGGATTGCAACTAGGTTATACTAAGCAAAATAATAGTTTATA